>JAVTVY010036160.1:0-17111 GCA_036873755.1 Hanleya hanleyi | reverse complement strand
CTTGTTCTTTATGAATAGTTTTTGTCCATTCAAGTGTATTAGAGAGGAAACTGATTAAGCCTTATGGTAACTAGGCTGTATTGACCAACTTATACTTTTACCTGGTGTTTTGCCAAGAAAGTTCTTGGATAATAAATGCTGTTGCTTTTCAACATTGGTACTATCGAATTTCACATTAACATATTTTGGAATGTTGGAAGTAAATTCCTGTGTGTCTAGGATGTCTTGTAAGAAACCAGTATCTAATCTAATCCACCATTTACTAATCCAAGTATTTTGCTAAGGCACAAGTTGTGGGATTCTAAAGTGAACTTCAGCCTGATTGGTTGCATCACCATATTTTGATGTCCTCCCACAGGCCTGGACAGGCCACAGGCCTGGACAGGTCCTAAATCGCCCAGACAGATAGGGTTGAATACTCCCAGAATCAGGGCACCAGACATGGGTTTTTTCTCGCAGGAGACATGTATACATTCGTGCAATTCCACTGGTTTACAATACAGAGGAAGACCAAAAAAAGCCTACAGAACGTGGAGTGTCGAGCCAAATACGATTCTGGAACTGTGGGAGCACAAAGACGGTACGTATATCAGATTTTTTGAGGGAACAGCAGTGCACTAACGCATTACTAGAAAAGAGTAATCTGTGCAACCCTAAACTACACACCGTGTGGGAGCACAATCAGCCTACTTCCAACATAACATCCGCACGGATCCAGGGAAAATTTCTAGCGGGGAGGATCGGCTATCACAGTCCAACAGGCGAGGGTCCAGTGGCCACCTAGGCACCGGAAGCTCCGAGGTCCTGGATGCGTTCTAAGCGTTTTCCTGGAAATAAATCTGAACATATTGTATGCAGATTATGGGTGTATTTTCACGGTTGTTTCGCATTTTTAAGCACGCATCGAATTGAAAAAAACACACATAATTTTTGTTATCTTTAACACATAAAAAACGATGACCTTTACGTCATGGAACATCAGAAACCAATACCATACCGATACGATTGATTTACACAAATCTAAAATTGAAGCGAATCCTCATAGTCCAACAAACGAGGGTCCGGTGATCGCCTAGGCTCCGGAAGATCAAGAGTGTTAGATCACCGATGAGTTCTCTTAGGCCCCGGAAGATCAAGAGTGTTAGATCACCGATGAGTTCTCTTAGGCCCCGGAAGATCAAGAGTGTTAGATCACCGATGAGTTCTAAGCGTTTTCCTGGAGATGAATGGAAACATAATGTAAGCAGATTTATATTTCATCCATATTGAAAAATATCATACCTTATGCCTGGCTCCATTTGATTTTCTGGTTTAACACATACCAAAAAACCTATAACACACCACGACATTTGGTGCGCTCACGGCGATAATGTCTGATTTTGGATACATATTGAAACTCCAGCTTAAATAATACGCTCACAAACCACATGAATAGATTATGGTCTGTTTAATAGGCCTACACGTATAGATACTTTAAAAACATAATCCACATTCGTTTATTTTACATATCGTTTTAAGGCATTATTTCTACGTGGAATCCCATGGTTCGCTGATCCCTCCAAAAAAATGTGTTTTGCAGGTTTCATGGGTGGGGGGAGGGGGGGGATCCGCCCTTGCTAGCACAAATTGCCATCCTCTCATTTTTTTGGTACAAGAATGCAAAGGGTGATCTGTGTCATCCCACACTACACATAGTGTGGACCTTCTATAAGTCGTTTTGGCACAGTGGGCCCACAGGAACGACAGGATCCATTCTTCAGATTTTCGAATCAGGAAAGCTGCTTCGCACTGGTACATGATTCGAAAAGTGTAATCTATGCCACCCGGACCTACACACGTGTGCAGACACTATGGCCCTGCTATGAGTATACCATCAGTTGTGCCTGACACAGAATACCAGTTACGTATTGACGTGGATAAACCTCGGATTGAATAGTGGAGTGGAGATGCATAATAAATGTAATAAATATTCGTCTAGTTTAGTTTGCAGATTCTCATATGGGTGTATTTAATAATATAGCTCAATTGGCTCCGATACACCTCGGCTATCAGTTATTGTCTACACTTTGCAAACTTGCACTGAATAAGATGTATTTTTAGAACTGTGACGCCAAAGTCAACAAATGTGATCTAATAGGGTTGACTGTAGTTCTCTCATACACGAATTACATAGGATATTGGACCATGTCAGCTTTTGCCAAGGCCTTAATTGATGGGCATAACCGAATTCCTAGCTCTAAATATACTCTTCTACAGCCCTTCATACTGCAACCAAGTAACTTGTCTTCAACAGGTTTCTGGTCTCACTTGCATGTGGAATATGAATTCGAGGACCTTAGCGTTAACGTATGTAATTTGACCTTCAGAAAATAGGTCAAGGTCAGTTATATTCAATAGATTTCAGGTCCATCATCAGTTAGGGACTGTATCCGTCCAGCAACTACACCCATCGTTTGCACCATCGCTTTTTGTGTAGCGAACGATCAAAAAAGCCATCACCGAAGATTGCCGAAGGTGCCGCTGTCGTTCGGAAGAAAAAGTCGTCGTTTGAAAGAAAACGATTGTCGGCTGACAAAAGACGATCGCACGTGTTCAGCTGCGCATAAATACACACTGGGTGAACTGGTCATGCCTTCGCTCTCAACTGCGGACGTGTGGAACAAAATATAGCGCTCTCAACGATGTGGAAATGGGTTTATTACAGGGGAAATAAATTACACTTTAACTGCCTTCCGTGTTTGTTTTGAAGGTTGTGATTACGGGAAGTCGCTTTCTGTGTGTAAATTGATCTATAAAAATGACAATCATCTAGCTATGATAATGGAATACGTAACTAAAAACTGAATGTTTTAACACCCTCTCCATGTATGCACGGTGTGAGAATTTTCTTTGAATAGGCCGGAAAAGGTAATCAACGGATAACTCGGCCGATATCTTACTGATCTGAATTCGATTCAGTTACTATTAAACTTGAAGAGATACCCGTTTCAGAAATATTTAGGTTGATAAATATTTCCTTGTTATTCAGGGCGATACGGAAATGTTTACCAGGAAAAGATGGTGTCGATTCGCCCGGAAATTTTCGCGATATGCCGACACTAGGTTTTGATCAGTTTCCTTGAAAACGCACGGATACAATAGAAATCTAAATCAATATTTTTCATCGCGAGTATTATAGGACCATGAAAATATATCATTTTTGTATCTTCAGCCGCTTTCTTATAATATTTACCGGAAAAACTGTAACACGATTTGCCGGAAATTTTCCTGAAATTCGTACACTTCAGAGCGCGTTTTCAATACCTCTCTGGCAAATCGTGTTACACTTTTCTCGGTAAATATCACATGAAAAGGGCTGAAGAGACAGAAATGATATTTATATTTTGATAATCCTATGAGACTCGAATTGAAAAAAATTGTATTTAGATTTTTGATGTTATGAATGCGTTTTCAAGGATAGTGATATAGTGTCGGTATATCGCCAAATCGACTATCTTTGACGTGAAATAAACCAAAGAATGGAAAGGTTTCTTCTGTTATTTGGCTTGTATACTTTGAAATTTCCCGTAATTGCAGTCCATAGGGAAAATCATGTGTCATGAACACACGCGTTTAGCTTTAATATTTTAGAAACATCGCCATTTATTCTACATGCCTGTCCGATAAAACAGCCTATATACGAGCAGGGAGTACACGAGTATATGCACGTGGCCTACCCTTCAGGCTGCCGTTTATCCCCAGCAGAGAAAAATCGATTTCGGACTGCTCCCGACTGGCGGGAAAATATTGAGCGGTGTAGAACACGTGTCTGTCGAAACGTTCATGGTGAAATACCAGATTAGAGAGGAGAACGCTATATTCACGATCCTTTAATTCACAAGTCGAATACATTAAAATTATCCAGGAAGTTTCGCTGTACTTTGGTGGGTGCCATGAAAGAAGAATTTTCACGAGAGAAAATTGAGTGGTCCTGATAAGCAATTTCGGACATCGCTACTTGAGAGAAAGTGGAGGTCTGGATTTCAAATCAGTCTTCTTTCAAGCACTTTTAATGTTTTCGATTGAACTAATTTTCTCGGCAATGCCCTGAGACCGATGTATTTTTTTGACCACCTATCGTTTATATGGAACTTTACCGTAACAGAGCCAAATATTTGATTATCGGTGTTCTTTTACTATGTCACTTTTTAATTCTGGTCAACTTAACACGCTTGTGTTATTCTACATTGCAGGTTTGTTTGCTGCATGGTCATACTGAAACTAGAGGAATGACCGCCTTTTCTCCAGATAACATTCTTCGCACATACACATATAATTTACTTCATGATGTGTATATTTTGTTGTAAGATTCTTACCAATAAACATATGATTGTGCAATAAAGTCCCATATCTATATCCAGCAGGACAAAACGTGGAAGAAACTGATTTCCGGTGAGCAAATAGGTAAGAACCCTGCTTGATTAGCACACAATATTGGCAAGCTGTCAGTTTATTGTCTAGCCATAATAATAGTAAAGTGATCAGCGTTTCCTCTGTTATATTGGTCTGTACACGGCTTGACATTCAAGCCAAGAAGCACGCAAGAGTTACTTCCGGAGGCGGCATCCACGGGACATCCGAGCATTTGCTTTATTACTACCATAATTCAAATGGACGTTCACGGGAAGTATTGCTGAAGGAGTTATCTATTTCAAAGACATTATTAAATAAAAGGCGACAGGTGTCTTTGACTTTATACTTTTTGTTTATTTACAGTTGCACATTTCCGGGACAGTTTTCAATTGATCACTCCGGACTTCAAATAAGCCATGCAGTTTTGTTCCATGAAAAATATATTTGCAATTTCTGGAAGGTTGGACATTTATGATCACATCTTTAGCAATATACACATCGTCTTTCACATCCAGCTTATTTGTTTCTCACCACGATCGATACTTCATTCATTATGGCACAATATACAGGAAATCAAGGTAAGCTGAATGGCTGACTTTGCCAGATTTTAAAGATGGATAAAAGAGAGAGGTAAAAGGGAATTCTTTTTTTCAGATTTTATACATTTTTTTTTATTTTCATGAGTGATGATCTCACTGTTACGAAGGCATAATATATTGAGGTTGTGTTAGCTGAGTGTACAAGCGCTGTCCACGTGCTATGTAATGATCACGTGATGTTATTGCAACTCCGTATGGCGGGAAAATGTACAACCAACACGTGGCATGTTGAAACTTTCATTCTACAGACCCCACCCAATTCTATGAAAGTATTTTCATACATTTGTTAATCAAGGATCGAAGGATACAGTGAATTGTTAGAAAGGGCATTTAGCTGCTATCATGGTGGGATGAGCTCGTTCCAGCTGGGAAGATTATCGTCTCAGACGAGTTGACCCTGATATGGGTGTCAGACGTGTTGGCCCTGATATGGAGGTTTCAAATAGTGTCGGGCTCTTGATTAATTTGCTGTTCTTTTTATTGACAAAAAACAGTTTGAAAGGCCCTTCGACAATATTTTCCTATGAAGAGCAAGCAAAAAATTAATAGGTTTGATTCTCAATTCGATTCGAATCGCACGTTCATAAAACGATATCATGATTTCGTAATATTTTGTTTATTTACGAATTACACCGTAACCGTTTCTAATGTATTGTTAAGCAGCACACGTGTTGCAATTCTGGAAAAGAAAACAAAATTAATTTGTGTTCCATTCTCATAATCCGTTTTCACGGCCGCAATCGACACGGCCGATGTTGTTGTTTTTGCGTCTGTAAAACGGGACTACTTTCGAGCTGATCGTTTGCCAGGAGACTTCCGATCGTTTGCTAGAAAACGTCTGCACATTTGTTCGAGGTGTGAAAAGACGACCGACACCCTTATCGTAGGTTGCCGGAGATTTCCGGCAATCGTCTTTGTTTGCTAGACGTTTTTTAAAAAACGATCAACTCATACACCCATCGTTTGCATGGACGGTTTTTTTCATCGTTTAAAACGTCTAGCAAACGAACGTTGGATGGATACGATCCCTTACATATGTGGTATAAATTTGAACAAGATATAATCGTTCATGAAATATCGCACTAACTAGAATCTGACCTGAACAAAACAGGTCAAGGTCAGTCATCTTCAACAAACTTATGAACCATCGAGAGATGTATAAATAGTAATAATTTGAAAGACCTAGCTATGTTTCTTTATGTTAAATCATAATAAACATCATATGACCTTGGAAGAAGCAGGTCAGGTTCAGTCAACTGGGATAGGCTTCTAGTCAATCACAAGTTGCATATGCAATTTGCATTATGAGACCCTAGCTTTAATCCTTCCAAAAATCATAGCAAATACTAGAATTTGACCTTGATAAACTAGTTCAGTGTCGGTCATTTCCAATCGGCTCCTGCCCCAGCACCAGCTGCACCTGTGCTATGATTTTAAAATGACCATTCTTGAAATATCGTGTTCACAAGAAAGATGGACAGGCAGACGGACTGACAGACGAAGCCGACGACGACAATACCCTTCGGGCAAAATTGTCCGAAGGGTAAAAACGGTTACCCTTACTGAAATTGGAGCGATATGCAAAAGATGGGAAAAACTGACGACGTCTGGCGACTCAAAGGCAATCATATGACTCTACAGGAAAGCATCCCTCGGCACCGAACACATCATATAGAATTTATATTCATAAATATGAAAGTAATCTGATACTACAGACGACTGAGATAAGTATGAACACTCATGTCTGTACAGTGAAAGGTACGCCGTATTTAATTATGTTATGTTTTCGATTATATCATTTTGACTATGTAAGCCTGGGTCTGGGATATGTCAGGTTCGTGTGGGGCGATGCTTCATTTCGAACTTCCCTTGTGGAGATAATGCAGGATTTGTGTGGCGCAGCTGTTCACGGTTTTATTTCGATCCATGGGATGTTGCGGTTAAGGGGAGCGGTCCAGTTTCCAACATCAAGTGAAAAATCCCTATTCAAGGTCTCTCACCAGAACACAGCAAAACAAGATTTTGCTTGCCCCTAATCTTCCAAATACAGCCCCGAATTTGGCTTATTGTCCTGCAAAATGTGTGGTTTGATGCATGAAAAATATCACCATCATAGTCAAAACTACTAGCAAATTTCTAAAATATGCTACATAAACAATGTAAAATATATATAGAAGGCAGTTAAAATGGTTTAGTATAAAGAAATAAATTCATCATTCAAAGACCAATCACCTGTCTTGCTGCAATTTGCGAATACAATCCCAACAATTGTGAAGAAAGTACCATCACCACCTCAGAGAAAAGTAGTTCTTCACACATCGCAGAGATCGATATGACCTCCTCACATGTATGGGATTTTGAGTTTACGAATTGCAGTCTGACAGGCGGTTGGACTTGGAATGAAAATTGTACATAATTTGTTTATACATGTACCAAGCCATTTAAACTGCTCGTCAGATCTCAATGAATTCTTGAGGCATCTTTCTATATATTTTACATTGTGCTATGTAGCATATTTTAGCAGAAATTTGCTTCGTAGATTTGACTATGAAGGTGATAAGTTTCATGCTTCAAATTACATATTTTGAACGACAAGAAGTCAAATTTGGGGCTGTATTTGTGTTATAGAGTCTAAGGAAGATTAGGGGCAAGTAAAACCTGTGTTTTACTGTGTTCTAGTGAGATATCTGGAATTGGGATTTTCACTTAGTGTTGGAAACTGGACCCTCCCCCTTAATCACAAATTTCAAAATAGTATGGCGAATGGGACATTTGGGTAAATAGTCAACAGTTTTAAAAGTTAAAAGTCCATGGTGTAGGGATGGTGGGAACGCTTTTATCTGTGTTTGCACTGAAGTACAACAGTAGTATACAACATGCAAGATGGCGCAAATTAAACCCGGATGTAGAGGTCATAGAGGTCATTTGTGAATATTGGGGGTCAATTGAGTGAATGTCGCTTGACTGCGCATGCGCAGAATTTGTGGTGACGTCATAAGTGTGTGATGTGCGCATGCGTTGAGGGTTTTTTGTGGGAGGTGGGTTAAGATGGCGGCTGGTTTTTGTGTCGTGTGGGAGGTGGGACAAGATGGCGGCCGGTTTTTGTGTCGTGTGGTGGGAGGTGGGACAAGATGGCGGCCGGTTTTTATGTCGTGTGGTGGGAGGTGGGTTAAGATGGCGGCCGGTTTTTGTGTCGTGTGGGAGGTGGGTTAAGATGGCGGTCTGTTTTTATGTGTGTGGTGGGAGGTGGGACAAGATGGCGGCCGGTTTTTATGTCGTGTGGTGGGAGGTGGGTTAAGATGGCGGCCTGTTTTAGTGTCGTGTGGGAGGTGGGACAAGATGGCGGCCCGTTTTTATGTCGTGTGGTGGGAGGTGGGACAAAATGGCGGCGTGTGGGTGGTGGGACAAGATGGCGGCCTATGTGTGGGTGGTGTGAGTGAGTGCAAGAATGTATTCATCCGCGGTGATGCAGTCATGTCTGGCGGTGATTCGGTCTCGGGAAAAAGCTTTCGCGCAGAAAAAGTAGTCCCTAGATAAAATGGTCCGATGGGGTCGAGTGAGGTATCAAAGTGAAGCTTAGGTGAGGGGGCATCTAATGGGCTGGGTGTGGGATTGAACTATCGGCATTGTGCGCATGCGCGGTGGCCGAAGGGTATGAAAATAGCCTTTTTGGAGCTAGGGGATTGACTACTGGTCCGATGGGGTCGGGTGAGGTATCAAAGTGAAGCTTAGGTGAGGGGGCATCTAATGGGCTGGGTGTGGGATTGAACTATCGGCATTGTGCGCATGCGCGGTGGCCGAAGGGTATGAACATAGCCTTTTTGGAGCTAGGAGATTGACTACTGGTCCAGTGGGGTCGAGTGAGGTATCAATGTGAAGCATTCATGAAGGGGCATCTGATGGACTGGGTGTGGGGTTGAATTAGGGTGATTCTGCGCATGCGCGGCGGCCAAAGGGTATGAAAATAGCCGTGTTGGATCTAGGGGATTGACTACTGGTCCAGTGGGGTCGAGTGAAGTATCAAATTGAAGGTGAGGTGAAGGAGCATCTAATGGGCTGGATGTGGGGTTGAACTATCGGCATTCTGCGCATGCGCGGCGGCCAAAGGGTGTGAAAATAGCCTTTTTGGAGCTAGGAGCGCCCCTAATGGACTGATGGGGTCGAGTGAGGTATCAAATTGAAGGTGAGGTGAAGGGGCATTTGATGGGCTGGGTGTGGGGTTGAATTAGGGTGATTCTGCGCATGCGCGGCGGCCAAAAGGGTATGGAAATAGCCTTTTTGGAGCTAGGAGAGCCCCTAATGGACCAATGGGGTCGAGTGAGGTATCAAATTGAAGCATTCATGAAGGGACATCTAATGGGCTGGGGTGAGGTTGAACTATACCGTTTAGGTGTATTGATGATAATAAAATTTAAAGATCACATGTCCAACACATACTCACATAATGAAAGCAAGAATCGAACTTGCGTCCCCTCGAGATGAAGGATACCCGTCCAGGTTTCATTTTTTTGAGGTGTACTGAAATGCTCTCTCTATTGTGTGTCCCAACTAATCTATTGAGAACGTTTTGTCCGATTTTTGGAAAAATATATATTGTTGTGTTCTGAAACTTACGTCACTAGTACAATGCAAATATTATAGTATTCAGTCAAAATATTACCGAACAGCACTCAGTAGAACTATCTGTTTGAAACATTTTCTGTTTTGGGTGTCATTCTCTGGGTTAAATTTTGACGTCGCCAAGGCTGAGGGGGACTGTTCCCATATCTGCATAGGAGTGGGAGGTTGTCATTTTCTATTGTGACGTCAGGGTCAACGCTATGACGTTGCTACTGTGGTCAGTATTGATAAATTGTCTTTGTAACGTCTTATTGTGACATCATGGCATTATTGTTGTTTTGTGACACTGTGGAACTGTAAAAATTCCATGAATGGAAAAGAATGCCTATCAAACCTACGAGTATTGAACTGATCCAAATCAACAATGGCTGACGCCAATATTTAACCCAGAGAATGACACCCAAAACAGAAAATGTTTCAAACAGATAGTTTTACAGAATGTTGTTTGCTAATATTTTGAATGAATACTATAATAATTGCATTTTACCAGTGACATAAGTTTCAGAACACAACAATATATATTTCTCAAAAAATCAAACAAAACGTTCTCAATAGATTAGTTGGGACAAACAACTAATTTATGCCACGGTATCTATTTTTACAGCTGTCAACTGTTATGGTTTGGTCACAATGTTGCCATTTTCTCCCCTATATTTAGCGTCCACAAAAAGAAGAGTATATTACAGCAATTATGTTCAAATAGCTTACCTGATAAAAGAGTTTAGTCCAGATGTATACCTATATCCCATACTCCCGGGCGTTTGATGCATATCTGGGGCTGTTTTTTTCCTAGGTGGGTATAACACACCATGAAGCCTTCATCACCATGCATTCGTATGCTAAAAAAATATGCGTATTACATCCAATCTCATTTCCATATATATTTTTTCGAAATTCACAGATATTTCCTTCGGTAAATCCGGTGTTCAGTATACTACGTGGATGAAATGAACGCACATACAGGCTCCCTGGTTTGGTATCCACATCCCAGCGGTTTTCTGTTTCTTGGCTTGTCACGCATTTTTTCGAAATTCACAGATATTTCCTTCGGTATAAAATCCGGCGCACACGAGAGATATCAGCTGAGCTAACGGCCTCAATTGCCTGTCAGCTCTGTTGTTGTTTCAGCGCACACGGTGAGCAAAAGTTTCAAGAAATTGATTTCAGTTCCCACATAACGTCTTCTTCAAGTCCATTTTGAAGAGTCGAGCGTATGAATCGAGTCAAAATAACATGCCATTCATTGGCCTGTCCGGTAAAACTGCTGAGCTGTTTGGCTTGCGTTCACCGCACACGCTGCTCGCGAGGCGAAATTAGTTTGATATTTTTCCCCCGGCCTCGCGGTTCAGCCAATGAACTATAAGAAAAACATATGTGTGTGCATATTAATAAACCACGGGCGCCTAAAAAATGAACACATTTCATTACACTGTAGCGAATTGTTGCCAGTGCACGTGTGGGTCAGTGCGTTTTCATATCCACCTCAAATTGACACGGAGAATTTCGTTACCATTGCCAGTAAATTGTAAGTTTATTGCGGAAAGAATTGATATTCCATAAATTCCTGCGGGAAATAGGAAGTACACATATATAAAGAATATTGTCTTGGTTAGCAAGCATACATATTTTACGATATTGTGAATAACTGTGAGCCCATAAGACGTTCTGGTTGCTGAGATCTGAATTTTTGAAGTTTGGCAATTTTCTGACTTCGAGCTTCGAATACCCACGGCCATATTTGTTGGAAGCCGGTTTTTTGTTTGTCATGATGGAAAATCATTAATTAATCATATTTTGAGATATATTTCTCAAGACAACCTTGTATTCATTGAAAATATAAATCGGCGAGTAGTAGACGAAGGGAAAATTGGAAAGTACTGACCATGCCCCAGAATACTTCATATGCATATCACGGCCTTAAGGCCTATGTAAGATGTAATCTACTTCACAGTTTAGTAGTATAAAAAGCGCGAGTCCTATTGACCTTGCCCCTTCCAAAGAAATAAAATCGGCTCTATTTTACAGGAGTATATACGCAGGTGACGTGGGTTGTGACGTCACTTCCGGGTTTTCACTAAACACTACCTTCAAACATAGAAGAGTTCCAATTTTTGCCCTTAGACGTCCGTATGTTCATCCTCCAAACCCACAAGAGTTCCAATGTTCAACCGCCGGGGTGTTTTCCCGCCCCAGCGCCCCGCAGCGCGCGCGCGCGTCATCCCGCGTCATCCCCGGCAGTGCGCGCGCGGACGCGGGTCAAAAGGTCAAAGGGTCACCTCCAGGTCAGACGGTCCAATGTCCAATGAGACAATGTTGCGGCATCGCTATAGTCAGAGCATGAGCACAAAAAAAAAGGGGGATTCTAGATGAACCTGGGAAAGATGGGCAGGTCCATTTGGACCAATCAGCGGTCGAGAAAAAGAGCCAATCAGCGGTCGAGAAAAAGAACCAATCAGCGATCGAACAATCAGCCAATCGAATTGGGGTACTCACGGTGTGCTTTCGCCGACGTCCGCGCCTACATCTGGGTTCTTGTACACCCGGGTAATGTTTTTCTGGACATGGATGGGTTACCTTTGGCTCCATTCTAGGCCACTGATTGACTAATACGGTGTTCAAAGCCACTTTCATGCATTATGCTCATAGAACTTATAGTCATAATCTATACGTGTTGGACGAGTCTCTTCACTAACCGTATACACGTACCTCAATGAAATGCCCGCTCCAAACCTAGACCAAAGACACGTACTTGGTCTGTAGGCTGATTTCATTGGCTCTCTATTTTTACTATAGTGCTCTTGCATTCTAATCTTGATGGGTTACCTAGAACTTATAGTCATCAACATAATCTATACGTGTTGGACGAGTCTTTTCACTCACCGTATACACGTACTTCAATGAAATGCCCGCTCCAAACCTAGACCAAAGACACGTACTTGGTCTGTAGGCTGATTTCATTGGCTCTTTATTTTTACTATAGTGCTCTTGCATTCCAACCTTGATGGGTTACCTAGAACTTATAGTCATCAACATAATCTATACGTGTTGGACGAGTCTCTTCACTCACCGTATACACGTACCTCAATGAAATGCCTGCTCCAAACCTAGACCAAAGACACGTACTTGGTCTGTAGGCTGATTTCATTGGTTCTCTATTTTTTACTATAGTGCTCTTGCCTTCTAAACTTGATGGGTTACATTTTGACTCCATCCTACACCACTGATTTCAGTTTGACTGAATCTCCACATTGGGCATTGATGCATTAGGAATAAAACACACAAGACAGGGTTTTTTGGTGAGATCTCATTTTTTATTCAGTGAACAACAACAACGTGAGAACAACCACGTGAAAACTCAAGCCCAGAACAAGGGGCTTGTAATTAACTGAAGCCCAGAACAAGGGGCTTGTAATTAACTGAGGCCCAGAACAAGGGGCTTGCACATTGAAGCCCAGAACAAGGGGCTTGTCATTAACTTAAGCCCAGAACGGGGCTTGTACATTGAAATGATGGGCGGCCCAGTCATAGACGAGTACATCGCGGTCCTCGGCCTGGGGGTACTCGTCAAACATCTGTACGATAGTAGATAAGGGTCTTCCCTGGCATCGATGGTACAGGTAAAACAAGCAATATTGTCCGCACACGCCACTGGTCAGGCTTTGCAACGTTTGACTGTTCCAACACCACGTCTCTGTGCCTTGATCCATGAAGTCTGTTAAATCGGGATGGAGGGGTGGCAGACCGTACGGGTCAAAGTATTCCCCCTGCTGTTCTGTCAAGTACACAGCCACCCAGTGTTCACCGGGTCGATCCATCGGGTCCGTGTTGAGAACGTAAGCAGCCGGATACATACGGTCTAATGGAAACACATCTCGGGCGAACACCCCTTGAAAGACCCTACGTGTCTCTGGGCCATTCTCCAGCACGGTGGTTATCTGGTCTGTATCCATGTTAGGTGGAGAAGTCACACAGGACGTTGCGCGCCTTGTCCACTTGAATGATGTTGTCAAATTCGGCGTAGCAGATCACATTGACGGTGGTGGCCAGGGCTCGTGCAAAGTGGATTTCCAACCGTAAGTTGCCTTGCTTGGCCAGGGCCAGCTGATGGTCGTTCTCTAAGGTGGGGGTCAGATCGAAACAGAACAACGTGTATCCGTTCGCGTAGTCCTCCTGACTGATCATATTCCCTTCGTCCTGGTTTATTTGACCGGTGGCTGTAAACAGGCTCTGATAGGCTCGAATGAAATTCCTCCGCCCAAAGTTCGGGGTTATGGCCGTGGCTGGCACCTGTTGTCCATCCACATGCAGGGCCACAAAATTGATGCCGAAATGTTTAAAGTCAAACGGATTCTCTGGGTAGGCTCCGCTGAAACTGGTATTTTCCACACAGGCCAGGATCAATCGCTTGGGTAGTTCCCCCATGAACAGGTTTTCTTTGTTGGCGCCCATATTTCCAGCAGGCACAGAGAACACTTTGGTTTGTACACGTCGGATAGGGTACTGGGCTGGTTTTGTTTCCAAGGCTTTCATGTGTCCCAATTGAACGGCTGGATTCGGTTTCACTTTTCGGACATACAGGACTGCGTCTTTGATGACAATCTTATAGTCAGCTACATGCGCCTCTACGTTAGTGGCCATCAAGGCGAAGGTCGGAGGCGCCCGTATCAGTCGGATTTTGATGGGGATCTTGTTCAACAGGTACCGGTCTTGCATGAACATGTCTGCATGCAGTGGACCCATCATATCCACCGAGGCACTGTTCGCAGTGAAAGGCTTCCGTTTGTTATATCCCCCATTGTCCGCCGTGTCCATGTGCTCGGCCGTGTCCCTGTAGAATAAAGCGGTTGTCAGCTGAGATTTTTTAGCCTCTCGGCCATACGACAACAGTGTCTCGATATAGGCTCGATAGGGGTACGTGTTGGTGGAGTCACTGATGAGTTTGTCGCTGAGAAAAATATCCACCTGCTGAAACATCGAGTGCAGCCAGAGATTCGTCGGGCCCACCGTTGCTTGGTCAGCGATTCTGGTGCCAGCTCCATTGACCACCTTGGCTTTCACAGACAAGTAGGTATGGGCTAAATCCACATAGGCCGTATCCGCATTACTGATGGTGAACTCGATGGGCCCGGTTTCGTTGATGCTGGAGAGCGGGAGATGCCCCACCCATAATCCTTGTTCGACACTGGTTTGTGTGGGCGGCACGGTCCACAAATCAAATTCACTGTTGGTGGAGGGGCAGGACTCGGTGTGGATTAAGGACATGTTTTAAGAAAAGATATCCCGGGTCTTCTTGGATGTGCGTCGTCGCTGGGTCGGTCGTCGACTGGTGCGTGGTCTCGATGGGGCAGCTCTTTTATTCCCAACGGTGCGTTGTGCTTTGGCCACCAAGACGCCTCCCGCTTCTATGGCCCGTCGTTTCAAGGCTTGTCGGGGTGCCGTACCCCCCAAGACATCACCGGCCACTTGCAGTCCACTGCGTACCGCTTGTTTGCCGATTGCTTTCACACCCCACGTCACCAAGGGCAGGAACGTTTTCACAATGCTGCCGAGTATGTTCCCCAGACCATGTCCTCGTTGCATGCGTGCACCGCTAAAGACCGGAAAGCCACCCCCGGCCTGTTGGGCATAATAGTCGGCATAGCTGCGTGCATCGCACTCGTAAGGTACTTTCATTATGCAAAGTGGGGAGCACGTGTTTGTCGAAAATGAAGTGTCAGCACCACTTTTCCTCGTTCGAATGCCACCGGTCGTCCCGTGTCATCTCTTATATCCACCGTGATCGTGTTGATGTCGGTATGTCGTACGGGCAGGTACATGATATGGTTGAAACTGTGGGTGACTTGACCTCCATACGTCTTTTTAATGGGACCACCCGTAACAGAGGTGTGTTGATATCGCCCACGATGTGGTTGTCCACCACGTCCGAGTAGACGTAGAGTCCGTACATACCCGACTTCATATCCATCGGCATCTCGCCATGGTGTTGGGTGGGACCAGCGAACGTCTGTAGTTCGAAACCCAGCATTTGCTGTAGTGTAGGACTGAGTTTCACATTCACGGTATCGGTGACGGTAAGCTGTGCCTTGTCGTTGTGAACGTTGACATCGAAGAACACGTTTCTCTTGAAGCGCAAGGCTATCAGGCGTGTTGCACTATCCGTCACCCTCCGTAGCGCCTTATCATGCAACAGTCTTGACAGCCCACCCATGAACTCCTTGGGAGTATCGTATTGGCCTTCGGGCAGGGTGAGTCGGGTGTTTTTGCCTTCGTAGGTCACCTCGTACCACACTTCATTGGCTCGCGCGTTGTACCACGAGTAAGGGTATTGGATATCCACGAGGGCACATTCCCAGCGTGCAGGTAAATGTAACGGTTGTGGTAACTGGGTGACGTACTTGGCCACGGTGTTGTCAGGAAACACATCCAGCGAACTGTTACTGGGTAGGGTCAGGTAAAACATGGCGACTGAGCTGTCCCGCTGCTGCTGTTGGTTTTAATAGGTCTTCCAGGCCTTGGGCGGTTGTGTGCGGCGTCGTGTTCGTCGCGTTGACTTGCTACGTGTCACGGCTCTGGAGATGTGGGGTGTCTTGATCAAGGATGGTTTTTTAAAGGTCTGAAAAGACGGTGCCCGTTGTGATGGTGGTGGAGTTTTGGGGGGTGACTCCGGTTCCCATTCGGATTCCCAAGAAGGTTGTGGTGAGAGTCGTGGTGCATGACTCGGCGATTGCTGGGTTTGCTGCATAAAGGCCCAGCGGTGGGGGTTCCCCACCAATTCCTGTGGTACATGCATGTCTTTCAAGCCTTGAGCGAAGACCTCCCATCCTCGAGGATCGGTGTGCGATCTGCGTTGACGCATCAGATAATTCACTAAATCCGTCATGTGGGTGCCGGGGACCACCTGATTCTGTACCAGGAGTTCGCCTTTATCATTCCAAGTCATGTTAGGATTCTGTTTCATCCGTTGTAATACCAGGCCAGCTTGTTTCTTGAACGAGGCAGGTACACTCTTCAGCACTTCGTCTTCCACCCACTGTGGGGTTGTGGGGGCTACCTCACCCGGCTGTTGGAGCGGTGCTGAGGTCAGCGGTCTGTCACGTGGTGGTGGTGGTGGTGGTGGTGCTGTTGCTGGGGTAGACAGGGTTTTGTATTGGTCCATGAACGTCATGTACCGTTGAAGCGTCTCATTGTACCGTTGTACTTTCTCACCGTCGCTTAACCCCGGTCTCTGTAAGATCTGTTGCATCTCTCCATCGAGGCTGTTTATGGTCTTCACCGTAGGTGGGACAGGGTAGGGTGATTGGAGGTTTTGCAGGAACCGTGGTTCGACGAGGACCATTTTTTCGTGTGGTTCATTGTCGGCCGAAGAGTCCACCCAATACTGGACCCAACACGGAAGCGGCCAACGGTGCTAAGATGGCCCCGAGAAAGCCGCCTTTCTGTAACACCTTTTTCTTTTGTGTTCGAGGGACCCGCTTGTGGACTAGGGTTCGGAGACCTGTC
>JAVTVY010036159.1:0-15553 GCA_036873755.1 Hanleya hanleyi | reverse complement strand
AAGCATTTTGGGAAAGGTATTGCGCCACTATTTCTAATAATTCTGGCGTTGAATGTATGTGAATGTTGGAAAAATTCAAAATGTCTTACGGAAGAACTTGATGCTAAAAGGTCACATACCGTACAGACATGTATCCACATGGGATTTCTCGACTCTCTATACTACAATCCCTCATCAGGACCTTATTGACCGTATAAGTTCATTAATAGTATCTGTGTTCAAGAAAACTGATCGTAGATATATTAATGTCGGAAGCCATTAAGCATTCTTTAGCTCGACTACATACAAGAGATATCATTCATGGGATGTTTCTTTGTTTATAGAGTTGCTTTAATTTCTCATTAAAAATATCTATGTGAAATTTGGCAACACAATATATCAGCAGCATATAGGTATTCCAATGGGTACTAATTGTGCACCCCTGTTGGCTGACATATACCTGTTCTCATATGAATAGGACTAAATGTAGGCGCTTTCAAAACCGATCCATTCAAAGCCCGTTCCTTCTCATTCACCAAACGCTATATAGACGATCTTCTCGCTATGGATAATCGCTATATAAATGACGCAGTGAAGGATATATATCCACCTTCACTGGATTTGAAGGAAACTACAGATAGCCCTACAGGCACATCATATTTAGATCTACATCTCTATAAAAATGAAGCGGGCATTCTCTCTCGTCGACTTTATGACAAAGAGATGATTACAATTTCGACATCGTAAACTATCCCTTTCTGGACAGTAATATTCCAGTGGGACCTGCATATGGCGTATACATATCTCGCCTAGTAGCATTTGCTAGATCCTGTGTTAATTGTGACGATTTCAATCAACGTCACAAAACATTGTTGCAGAAACTTATAAAACAGGGCTATTCCTCCAAGCGCCTCCACTCAAAGTTTCTCAAATTGGCGATACATATCGCATGCTGATAGCAAAATACGAACGTAGAGTGCAAGATCTATGGCGTTACGTTTCGTAACTTGTGTCTAATTCCGCTTAACCCGGGGCTAGGGGCCGTATGAACCCATGTACTTCCAAGATCCTCATGGTACTCATATGAACAGTCACAATCAAAGCGTGACTGAGATACATCTTTTTTTTAGATGACGACTCTATAACGAATATTATGGATTAAGAATACTGATCAGCGATACGGATTTGATATTTCTGGAACAAGCCTTCTCTCTTGCAGGAAACAAGCCTATGTTTATGTATACTATGATTGTCTTTTTGAATTTGGTGCTAATACTGTTATGTGGAAAATGGAATAGGTCTTTGGATTATGGACGCGGATATTCTCTAATGGGCGAGGGCTGGATTATGAATGACGGACTAGATGCTTGTAATTCTGGCCACTTCCCTTTCTTTTCCGGCGGAAGAGTCTTCAATAGATCGTGGAGCGTTCTATTGAATCTCTCACATTGTCCGTTGCATTGTGGGTGGTATGGAGAGGTCCTGGTCTTTTTCACGCCATAGACACGACACAGTTCTTTGATAAGGTCAGCCTCGAAATTGCGACCTTGGTCAGAGTGGATACACCGAGGGGCGCCATATCGCATGAACCATTCTTTCACCATAGTCCTAGCGGTGGTGGTTGTCTTCTGATTTCTAGTTGGAACAGCGACCGCGAACTTCGTGTATACATCTGCCATGACCAACACGTTTTCCAGGCCATTCGAAGCTACATCCAACAGAGTAAAGTCCACCGCTAATACCTGCAGGGGTCGATCACCCATCAAGCTTCCCATGGGAGTACGAATGTTCACGAGCGGAGGCTTGGCTAGGTTGCAGCGCTGACATCCTTCTATCCAATCCTTAATGTCCTTGTACATTCCCGGCCAGTAGTAGCGTGTCCGGATGAGTTGTTCCATCCGCTCACGACCTTGGTGACCAAGCTTGTCGTGTAGACCTTCTACAATGACTTGCTTTAATCCGGTTGGCAGCAGATTCTGTCGAACCGTCCCATGCACTGGATCCTGAATTTCACGTTGAAGTAAACCATCATTTATTCTGATTCGGCCCCACTGTTTCAACAAAGGGGTTAGTCCGGAAGGTTCACTTTTCCACTCCTGAGTATTCGGTTTCTTACCCTTGCTCCAGTAATGGTGAAACCGCATTATCACTGGATCTGTTGCTTGTTGAAATATGAAATCTTTTCGAGAGAGACCTGGTAGTTCCTGCTGGCTATCCAGACCATCTTTGCAGTATGTCATGCACACAGCCGTGCTCAGTAGCTCCACACGGACCTCCGACGGCACCACTGTCACTCCCAGAGCCTCGGACACTTCGTCCTCATCTTCATACCCCTCGTCGTCGCCTAACTGCGGTCGACGGGAAAGTCCATCAGCATTCCCATTATGCTTGCCAGCACGATACTTGATGTCAAATTGGAATTGGGCAAGTTGGGAGACCCATCGTTGTTCCACAGCTTTCAGTTTCACCGTTGACTGGACATAACTTAGTGGATTATTGTCCGTAAAGACAGTGAAAGGGGACCCAATGAGGTAATCCCGGAACTTCTCAGACACGGCCCATTTCAGAGACAACTCCAATTTCATACTGCTGTAATTCGTCATATTCTTTTCCGATCCTCGTAACCCTCTGCTCGCATATGCTATCACCCTAGTCCGCCCATCTTGGTTCTGAGATAGCACCGCTCCGAGGCCGAGGTGACTTGCATCGGTCTCTAATATGAAGGGTAAGGAAAAATCAGGAAATCCTAGTATCGGCGCAGTCACTAAAGATGTCTTCAGCTGGTTGAATGAGGTCTGGCAAGCATTATCCCATTGCCAATCCCGGCAGCAGGGCCACTGCTTGACTTTTTCTGTTTCCCTTTAGTTCCAGCAGAGTTCACCAACTTATGGAGTGGGGCAGCTATCTGTGTGAACCCCTTCACGTAACGCCGATAGTAGCTGGCCAGCCCAAGGAAAGCACGTAACTCCCTAACATATGTTGGAATGGGCTATTCCTCAACACATGTCACTTTGCTAGGGTCCGTCGCTGCCCCATCCGCAGATATGATATGCTCAAGACACTGAACAGAGGAACGAAACAGTTCACATTTGCTGGGTTCAATCTTCAGGCCGCTGGCTTTCAGTTTGGCCAGTACCAGGTGTAGTCTTCGAAGATGTTCATCAAAAGTGTCTGAATACACGATGATGTCGTCCAAATATACCAAGATGTTCTGCTGTACCTCCTCACGGAAAATAGTCTGCATTAATCTCTGGAATGTGGCGGGGGCATTACAGAGGCCAAACGGCATGCGATTATGCTCATATAATCCCCACATCGAATTCATCGATTTCGAAATCCTCCACCCCAGAGAGCAAACCGATTCTAGTCTTATGTGGCAGCTAAGTGTCAATGGGACTGGGGTTGTACACTTTAACACAGGTGGACCCATCTGGGGTCATTAATGCAGGTGTTACCGAGACGCCTTTCACTAAGTGTGTTGACAGAGGTTCCACTACAGTCTTTCCACCTTTGTCCCAGTCACATCAACATCACACATCGACAGTGCTGGGATACAGATGGATGTTTTACGAGCGACTCGTAACAACTTTGTACTCGCGCAGATTCAGCATGGACACCTTGTGAACCACGAAACAATCCTTGGATATCAGGAACTTCCCTAAGAACGTTCATTCCTAACAAGACAGGAATGTGCTCTCTCATATTTTCAGAATCTGGTGTCTCTCGTTGGACCAGTATTCCACAATTCGGAACTGTTTGCCCCATCAACTGAACATCAAGCTCTACATAACCCACATATGGTAACTCCAAACCACTGGCTGCCCGTAGCCTCAACCATTCCAAAGGCTCGTTTAGGGCCACTCCCTGGGGCTTAAAATTCTGCTTGAAAAATTGTTCAGACATAATGGAAACCATTCAGCCAGTATCCAGCAGGACCGGCACCGGTACCCCACCAATTTTCCCATTACTCAGTGGGCGGCTGCCCACCATCTTCTGAAAATCCTTTGAGCCTTCCAAATCATCCGCGGTTTCCTCCACTGATCGGCTCTGAGCAGTGGAGGACCTCAGTTTCCCTGATCAGCAGGGGAACCCTTGTTTGGGCAGCTTCGCTGGTAATGTCCGCGCTGGCCGCACCCATAGCATGCCCCTTCCTGTCGGGGAAAGTTATTCTTCGTTGAGGGGGTCTGCTTTTGCTGTTGGATCCAACTCATAATTTCAGTTTGTGTAGACGCCATGTCCCGAATCTGTTTCGAAAGTAAGTCCATGCGACTTGGTTCGGTGGCTTTTGCCAGTGCTCCAGATGACTCACTTTTCAGTTCACTCACTACCGGCCTGCCACTCACCTTCCGTTGCTTAGGGTCTTCATCATCGACCCACTGAATAGCCTCCTTCCTAAGGTTGCTGAATGTAGTACCTTCGTTGTCACGCAAGATTTTCTTTAAGTAACGCCTGAGAGACTGATCCCTCACATTTTCGGCGAAAATCTCACATAGCATTTTATCCTTCACATTCTCAACAACACTAGCATCCTTTTTGGACAAACGGTCCATTATCTCCAAATTCTAGAAAAATCTCTAACGGTCTCCTTCTCGTCCTGTTGGCGCCCATACAAACGGAAACGTCATTGCATTGCATTTAATTTGTCACCAAATGCATCGTCCAAGACTCGTAGGATCTCCTCTGGGCTTTCACGTAGTCTGGGGTTGGAATTTTACTTCCTCCCTAGCATGTCCCTCGAGGCTTCTAACAAGAAACCGTGCTGCCTCAGGATCTTCCATACCATTGATAACGCCCCTAGCATCCTCAAGCCAGTCTGCCACACATTCTTCTGGCTTTCCGGCAAAAGTCCGTAACTTTTTACTAGGCGGCACTTTCACATTGATAACTTGGGCCGCTGGCTGCTGGGGCTGGAGGCCATCCTTCCATGTTTGTAGAGCCGCCAACTGCGCACGCAGAGTTTCAATCTCTTCTTCTGCCATCGCTTAACCTTTGGATCAACCACTGTCCTCTCTATAGTAAAGCTATGTCTTACTTAGTTAATGCTATCCCACTTCTGACACCAGAAAAATGTAACAGAGTTACGCCGGACTCATCTGGTGGGGAATCCCCTTTACACCGCCACTAGGCGACCAATACCAGAACTATGCCTGGAATGTCATATATAGTACACAACACAAGGAGCATAAGTCTAATAGCCTAAGCTTCTCTTACAATAGGTATACAATCATACTATATCAGACAGAATTTGCACCTGCCTACATATATATTAACATTATTTAAACACTCCAACCCTCCCCCAATTTTGCGGATTTTTATCAGCCACTCATTTAATTTGATCACCTCCTAAATGGTTATAATTAATTTGATCACCTTCATATTTTGGGGTCAGAGAATACACTTCCTGAGATTGAATTATTAGTGTTTTCCATGTTTTGATAACACGATCCATCTCCTTTCTCCAAAATAAGAACTGTCGACAAGAATCAACAGTGGAGCAACGGAAGAAGAAAAGGAAGACGAAAGCAAAAAAACAAGACATCCCAGTCCAAGAGGCCTAATTATCAGGTTGATATGCATCTAACCTAAAGAGCGAGGTGCCGTAAGATTCCAGCGACGAACTGGACGTTCAAGTCTAATTGCCGTAACTCAAACTAAAGAATAACACCAAGACAATTTCTTCCAACAATGTGGACTTCAGTGAAATTATATGTCTCCAAAAAGAGATCTGTAACCTGCACTTCTGTGGTCCAATAACGAGTAAATCCACTCACACCATTTGCGTGAAAACACTTGTCGACATTCCAAAAGTTCCTCAAACAGTTTCCCGATCTCGTACATTGAGATTCAATTGTTCACAGACCGGATATCACACTGTTGTAACACTGCTTAGTCATAAGCTGATTTCTCTCTCCTGTACTGAAACACTCATATATATCTCACATAGAACTCTCATACAGAGAACAGTAAAGAACTTCTGGGAACATTCCAGGACTTCCCGGATCATTCCAGTACTTCACGGAACATTCTTCACGGTACTGGATTGTTCCATGCATCATAACATATACATGTATCCTTTCTCTATACTTCTACGCCAAAACAAAAATGAACAATAAGTGCAGAATGACGTCCCTGTTATGTTTGCAAATGACTGCTGCTACAGTGCCACAATTAAGAAAATAACTACTTTATCTACACAATATATAACAAAATGAATAAAAATAGCACCAATGGAGGGCTAGAGTACAGAAACTTAACACCTTCCCCCTTAAAGAAAATAATTTTACCAAAGTAAAGTTTTCTTCACAAGATACTGGTAGGTGATTAGTGAAGGTAATTTAGAATAAGTGCAGTACACTTATACTCTTGACAATGCATCAGAAATAACATTATTTCTACCAGCAACCTGTACAAAGTTCAAAGCATAAGGCTGGGAAACAATCTTTGATGGTTGGTTTTAAATTTCTTCAAGAACATCAATGTATTGTGTTCAGTATACATAATTACATCGCCAGAGCTGTTGGTTACATACATTGCAATATATTACAAAGCCAATACAAGACTCAACGTTTCCTATTCAATGGTGAAATATGCCCGTTGGTGAGTTTCTAAAAGTATTAAATCATAGGTTTGTTTACCCCAGCGTCATCCTCTTGAACGAAAACAGCTCCTACCGCTACATCGCCAGCATCTATTGCTATCTTGAATGGTTTAGAGAAGTTTGGAGCTGTCAACACGGGTTAATTGCTCAGAATGGATTTCAGCCTTTCAAAAATCAACCTGACAGGACTCTAACCAAACAAACTTTTTCAGAAGATTGGTCAGAGGGGTTACAAGGTCACTAAAATTTTCTATAAACTTCCTGCAGAAACCACTTATTCCCAGAAATCTGAGTAACTCCCGATTAGAACTGGGAACAGGGAAGCCAACAATGGCTTGTATCCTGGCTTCTCGTGGTTGTACTTGACCTTGACTCACCACATGATCCAAATAGGTGACCTGTGCTTGAGCAAACCTACTTTACTGCAGATTCATCACAAGATTTCCCTTGGTCTTAACTGTCTAAGGTTTTTGAAATGGTCATCAAAGATATCACTATACACCAATACATCATCAATGCATGCAAAGCAATGCTCCAGGCCGGCGGTTATAATCTGATTAATTCATCGTTAAAAACTAGCCGGAGCATTTTTCATCCCAAAAGGCATGACCTTGCGCTGGTATAAAGCAACCGGCAATACAAACGCTTCAAAGATATTTATTCAGCCCGGCCAGACGAAGATACATGCCAAGTCTTTCAGCAAATCTATTTTGGTCACAAACCTGGCCGACCCAATCAATAGAGTTTCAATGAGAATCAATGCGTATCGCAGTATTTACATTATGGTAATCTTTATAGAACCTTTGTAGAGACCACCTGGTTTAGGTACGAGTACAATAAGTGAGCTCCAGCTACTCTGGTTTGGCTCTATAATATCATGCTCTAGCATGCAGTTAACCTCTTCTCGTACCTGAACTTTAGGAGATGAAAGAGTAAGATTCTGAGTAAGATACCATTTACCGCATGTAAATACTCCAAGCGGTTGCCGAGATATTGGAGTCTGAATTATGAATCTGATATTTAAGAAATTTATGAAACTGAGATGTTGTGATGCCGCTCCTGCTAATGAGCTAATTTATGTTATACTCACAAATAAAGGACTTGGTTAGTGGTCGCTATGGTAACCATACATCTGAAACTATTGGTAACTAAGTCATAGAATCCATGTATCCATTAACCTGTAAACACAATGTTAATTTGTCTATCTAATTATCTCTGGTTCACTGCGTAACATCATCAAATCTCATTTGCATACCAAATTGGTACCAGACCCAAAAATCTTTGAAGTACAATATCTCAGCAACCAGTAGGAATATTTTCGTGAAATATATTTGAAAAATTTCAGGAAAAAATACGGCAACAACATATCTCTCAACCAGGAGTTTTAATTTTCTATTTAGGTTCCCCTTTAAGCCTATATGGGTGTTGTTTAATAGACTGAGCCTCACCGACAACCACATCATGAACAGCAATAGTGGTACAACGTGGATAGTTGGAACATAAGGAAGTGTATTCAAGAAGCAAATCCTGAATATTTGCTCTCTGCTCTTCAGAAAAATGATGCAATTTACGGTCAAAGTTCTCTGATAGAGGGTATTTATTTTAATCTCGCGTTCATCAATATTTCAGCTATGTAACGACGGAGAACATAAATCTCTATCTAAAGATCAAATATCTAAAACAACATATCTAATAATAAACTTACATCACAAATCAATAGTGGTCAATGAATGACAGGTCCTACAGTAGTTCACAACATCCTTGAGCAGCTTGGGCCAGTAAAAATGTTGCATAACTCTAGTCTGAGTCTTTCTGGTGCCCAAATGACTTGCCAGCGAGATGTCATGGGCCATCCGTAAGATCTCATTCCAATAGCCCGGAGTACAACAATCTAGTGTAAATTTGGAGCGAAATGCAAGAGGTTGGAAAAATTGATGACGTCCGACAGCTGGCTTTCACATGGTCTTCATTTCCTCATTAACACAACATTCTTCATTCAGACTTCCTCAGCTTTTTTTTCAGCAATGCGTTCTCCAAAATATCCCTGATAGCAGCATCTGCTTGCTGGTCCTTAACTTGAGATGACCAAATGAATAGTCTTGTGACTTACCACTTTATTACCATCAAAGATTCGTCTGATATCTGATTTTCACTAACTTCTGCTTTGTCAGGTACTTTGTGCACAAGCTCGATCAGCTTTTCAGTGTTTAACAGATGCAACCGGTTTAATCCCCCCGTCTGTCATTACGGTGTTTCCAGCAATCCGCCTTTAGGAGACCTGACAATAATGACATATAGGTGTTTACCATGACTTAGAAAAGGTTGTACCAGGATGCACGGTCTTCTTTTCTAACCCAGAGCCAACCCTATCACCTTAATCTTTCCCATCCTTAGGGCTAGTTACTAGTTTTTTGGTCTAACTTATTGCCAAATGGTCTGCCTTCTCAATTTTCCCAATAATTCGCAAACTGGAATTTTTCTCTCTTTTTTTTTGTGGGTTAATTCGTAGTCATCAGCGATAACTGCTGAATTTTATATCTTAGGGCAAGGGCAAAGTCTGCGCCCTAAAATTGTGTTATCGGAACCTAACAGTTGTTATGTTATAACAATGTTATTTTATCATGACATAACATTGACATCAGCAATTTGGTGATACATGCTATGGCGTTACGTTTTGTAACTTTGTGTCTAATTCCGCTTAACCCGGGGCTAGGGGCCGTATGAACCCATGTACTTCAAGATCCTCATGGTGCTCATATGAACAGTCACAATCAAAGCGTGACTGAGATACATCATTCACTAGATGAAGACTTTACAACGAATATCATATGGATTAAGAATATTGATCAGTGATACAGATTTGATATTTTTGGAACATCATGGTGTCTTGCATCATAGAAAACTGTTGGCCGCTTCTCTCTTGCGGGAAACTAGCCTATGTTTATGTGTACTATGGTTGTCTTTTTAACTTGGTGCTAATGTGGTTATTTGGAATATGGAAAAGATCTTTGAATTATGGACGCGGATATTCTTTAATGGACGACGGCTGAATTATGAATGACGGACCAGACGCTTGTAATCAGACAACCAAAAGTAGGAACATATATACATCTGTCAAACAGGAATATTTGAAGTCTCTTAGGAAGGTCTATAAGAATATTCAAGGCACAGTGCATACCAATAACGTCATAGTGAAGCCATCAAATAGAAGTTAATGAACACAGGCATATGAAAGAAACAAACAGTAAGACCCTGCAATACAGGGACCATGTATGCAGATTACAGGAACCATACATGGTGCAGCCCAGAGTCCCCCCTCTTGAGTTCTGGACTGTTTCCATCCCTTTTGACTCATTTAATATATCTTGTCATGTGTCTACTGTTACGATAAGGTACTCTTGCCCTCCTTTTATTTCTCAATTGTAATTCATTTTGTGCTATGTCAGGGTTTATGCGCAGGAATTCAGATTGAATTCCATGACCTTTTATGGACAAATTCCATGACTTTTCCATGACCTATTGGAAATTCTCTGTAGATAATGGGGGCATCGAAAAAATCAGTCTCCCAATATATATAAGTATATAAATGAGTTGACATTGTGTAGAGTTCTCCTAAACATAGACAACAGCATCGTTGATTGTTGCTATGTGGTTTTGATATAGTCTTGCCCATGTCCCAAAATGTTTTTCTGCAAATTCCAAGATCATAGTTACCTCCCCTGATGCACACTTGATCGCATTCGTAGACCACACGCGACATTCGACAAATAGGAGATTCGCTGGTCCAGGAAAATCACCTTTTCAGTAAAACAGTCAAGAGAAATATTGACCTGGCGGACATTTTCAAGTTCCATTTAATTTTTCCATGACCTCTCACAAAGTTCCATGACCAGACACAAAACTTCATGACTTTCAAGGCCTGGAAAATCGATTTTCAAAATCCATGACTTTCCAGGATTTTCCATGACCGCGGGAACCCTGTATGTAGATACAGTAGTTAATTTTCTTTAATCTGGCCTTGCAACAGTAAATTTGTCAACATATTGATCTTTTGTGGGAAGGCTCTAGACAATGACTTAACTCTGCACTTGTTTATTTTATTTTTGGCATAAAACTGTGGAGAATTTTCCATCAAGCTTGAGTGTTATCAGGGAAGCCCTGGAATGTTCCAGGCAGTTGTTTACTACATCATGTATGCCCTCATTTTCTGGAAAGTTCAAGTGAGGTATAAATAGAGTGCTGACAGCAGCAGAGAGAATCATTCAGCTTGTGATCTGATAGTGATATAAGACTCTTTTCCAGTCTGTGAGTTGAACTGTATTACAAGTGACATTCTGTAGTAAGGCGATAAATTGTTCTATAGACATTGAGTGAAATTGTCAAACTGATGAAGGAACATGTTTTAATGCAGGTGAGTGAGTGAATGAATAGGGTTTAATGCAAAAGTATTTGCATGAAATTACTATTATTGGAGCACAGAAGTGCTGGTTAATGTCCCTTCACTGTGAAGTCAAACTGATGAAGGAACATGTTTTAATGCAGGTGAGTGAGTGAGTGAATAGGGTTTAATGCAAAAGTATTTGCGTGAAATTACTAGTTATTGGAGCACAGAAGTGCTGGTTAATGTCCCTTCACTGTGAAGTCAAACTGATGAAGGAACATGTTTTAATGCAGGTGAGTGAGTGAGTGAATAGGGTTTAATGCAAAAGTATTTGCGTGAAATTACTAGTTATTGGAGCACAGAAGTGCTGGTTAATGTCCCTTCACTGTGAAGTCGATGTTGTTGGGAGAATCCCATAGTGCTGTTCCTCTGAGTTATAGAAATTGTCTAACTTCAGCGACTTGGATGTCGCTGTAGTTGGACTGCTTTTTGGAGTGTGAAACGTGTGGATTTCAAGTGAAGTGAACAACAGAACTGGACACAGGATAAAGGAACTGGAAGGAGTGGTACAGCAAAGATCAGAAGAAAGAGGACTGAATTGGACACTTATTTATGATCATTTCAGCTGCTTGCCACTGTGTTTTATGCTACTGTAGTACGCCCGAGTTTGTGACATATTGTACCACATTTTTTAACTGTTTTTATTTTCTGATTGGTTAATTTATATACAAAATTTTAACTGAACCATCTGGTATTTTGTTGTAATTTTGTTTGACCACTGTTTCGCTGCAGATTTAGCAAACTTCTTCTGACTCTGTTAAAGAGCAATCTCATAAATGTGTGGGTGCATAAAACTATGATTAATTCATTGACCCAAAATATATACTCCTTGATGAGGTATTGTCTTATTATTTGTGTAAAGCTATCCCATAGTCAAAATTATATGACTCAAAGCTATATTTTAAGATGGAAGTCCTGTACCACTATAGCTACTTCCATTCTTGAGATGTCTGCTTTCCCTGTTTTCATGACATCACTTCCCAGGACAGAGAAACTTTGCTGTGCGAAAAAAAGTATTCTATTTGTAGCACACATGGTAACTTAAAGATCTATTTTGGTGACCCAGGCTAATTGGGGTCAAGATAATATTGATGAGCAGTACTAAAGTGTTTATGTTATGTAGGCCTCATTATACAGACCAGCATTACTACTGACCAGACACACATAGGTATAGCTGTCCATTCCAATGGCATTCCACCTCATTTTAGTTGAATCTTCAACTGGAGAGAGCCTATATAAATATTTGCGTTTTATTCCAGTTTTGAGTGGAGGATGTCGTTCAACTCTGTTAAAGTGTGCCAGGCCGCTTTTCACTTCTTGAGAAGATCAAATTTCAGAGAAAAATGGTCCTGCATTATTCCTAAGAACTCTCAGTTTCCTACTCTTAGGATTATATAATATTTCAGGTGTAAAAAGATGTCACATGAATTGGCAAATTCTAAAATTTTATCTGAAAAGCGAGCAAAGTATTGGTTTTCACACACAAAAACAGAACATATCATTTGATGGCTCAATGCAGTACATATACTACCATTTCAGGCAAGAATGGAAAATGAAATTCTGAGCTGATTAGTTGGATATTTAGGTCAGAACAGCTTGTACGAGTCTATAATCCCTTCTTTTTTCTACATTCTAGATATACTGGCATCATAAATCCAAAATGGCTGACCCTGGATCTGCGAAAATCTGGTTAAATGTGCCCAGTGAAATACTCTTCCGACTCCATCTGATTAAAATGGAATCCAAGGCAGGGAAATTTTGGCCTGGGCCCCTTTATCACACATTGTCCTTCGAGGGTTAACTAAAGTTACCCTGGGATATACTGTACGGGAATACTGAATAATATATACCAGGGTTTATAACACAGTAGATCAATTATCCAGACATTAACACAGCCTCTTGCTTCCAAAGCAATGTCTTGAAATAAGCTAGCAATAAAGCAACATTGCCAAAGGATTTTACTTTATTTCCTTTGAAATTGAGTACATGTATATTATATATCTATATACAAACATCATAAGTCATCTTTCAAAATTGGTAAAAACTACGAGTTTAGCTTGCACATCCCCTGCTGGGCAGCCTGTCTGAAAGGTCATGTTACCATCACTAAACATCACACATGTTACTAAATTAGGATTCTGGGCTAGGCTCCTTTGTAATCATTGTATGAAGGTGGATATGAGGCAGCATTAAGAGTGAAGACTTGTCCAAATATTGATCACATCTTGGCCTTTGGAAATAGGTCATCAGTCAGAGTGACTTAGTGGTTCTCCCAAGGCAGCAATGTGACTCCAGATCAAATCGTCCCTTAGATATTGTGCTTACAAGTAAACCGGACTGTTACTCACAATTTTACCTCTGTGACCTTTGAAAATATGTCAAGGTCAGCCTGGAGTGAACTTGACCTAGGGGCTGTCATAAAGCAACATTGTGTGAAATATCCAGTCTCCAGTTCTCTTTGTTATTGAAACACTTTGTTCACAATGCTATTCACATTTTGACCTCTGTGACCTTTGAAAATATGTCAAGGTCATTCTGGGGTAAATTTGACCTGGAGGCTCTTATAAGTCATCATTGCGCCAATGACTTAAAACAAGTCGTCCCTTAAATATTGTGTTCACAAACAAATACAACTACTATTCACATTTTGACCTCTGTGACCTTTGAAAATAGGTCAAGGTCAGAGCAGAGTGAACCTGATCTAGAGGCCTCCACAAGGAAGCATTGTGCCAAACATCCAGTCTCTCTCTTTGTTATGGGATATTGCATTCACAATGCTATTCAAATTTTGACCTGTGACTTTGAAAACAGGTCAAGGTCAGTGCAGAGTGAACTTGACCTAGAGGCCTCCACACAGGGGGACGGAAGCTAATGCCTGAATCACATGTTGCTCTGATCATGGTGATTACAGTCATAGATCATGGAGTAAAATAATGCAAATAAACATCCATCTCTTCTTTGTTAGGTGATATTGTATGGTCATTAGCTGGGTTCACATTGGACCACTTAAAAGGAAATAAGGTCAGGTCAGTGCTGAGTGAACTTGACATAGAAGCTTCCATCAGAAAGCATTATGCCAAATATCAAGGTTCCTCTTAGATATTGCAATCACAAGGGACTGTCACTGATATTCACATTTTGCCCTTTGTGACCTTTGAAAGTAGGTCATGGTCAGTATGGAGTGAACTTGACACTGGGTCCATCATACGGAAGGATTATGCCAAATTTCCAGATTCTAGTTATCTTTGTTATTGGGATATTGCATTAACAATGTTTTTTTTAACATTTTGACCTCCTACAATTGAAAATAGGTCACGGTCAGTCCTGAGTGAACTTGAGCTGAAGGCCCATGAGACAGCATTGTGCCAAATATCAAGTATCTAGCTCTATTTTCCCCTTAGATATTGTGTTCACAAGAGATGGTCACTGCTATTCATATTTTGACCTATGTGACCTTCGAAAATAGGTCGTGAGTAAACTTCACCTGGATGACCTCATAAGACAGCACTGTGCAAAAGATCAAGGCTCTCATCTTTTATCTATGTTATTGAGATATAAGATCACAACATCTGGGAAGAACACCCAGACTGATGGAAGAATAACATTCCATAGTCCCCTCCCACTTAAGTGGTGGAGACAATAAATTATTACCAATATGGAGTCACTTGTAAATTTGGAGTAAAAGAAACTACTGGAAAATTACTTGTACAGACTCCATAGGTAAAATATTAAACTAGCTTATGGAGACAGTAATATTCTGTCTTCTATAATAATAATAATGAAAGTGACAGAAACAGTAGTAGATATAAAATGAATAGATATACTGATCCATAATTTACATGGGCAATATTTCACATGAATTGATGAGCATAATTTACAAGAATCAGTATTAGTGAAAATGATTGAAAATACTGTTTTGAGAGAAGCTGCTCTCATCAGTTTTGTGACGTTTAGCACTTGGTGGCTGAGAATCACTGGGAAGACTATACGACCGCTTAGGAGCAGGATTAGCCTGAAAATACAAATGGAGTGAATATTTAGTCAGTGACCAGAAACTCAAACTTTTCGTGTCACTGATATCAAATTTCATTACAGAACACATTTTCAACTGTAACTGATTCAATTTGATACCCATCATACACTTTAGCAAGCATTATCAATCAGTACTGATATTGATAAGACACACACATGTTCAACATTACATAATCATTATCAACAACAATAATCAGTTTATAAATCATCCTCATGTTTTGGTTCAGACTCCGATCAACCAGCCTAACAAATCACCTGTCAAAGTTAGGAGACATAATACAAACACAACCCTACATCCCAGTGTGTAACTATATATCCTGCTACATCCATTCACTGTACATTAGGCCTTTGTTTTTTTGATTTGTCATGTTTGTTGGTTCACGAATTTGGTTGGCAGGGGAGAGGCGGGGGAATAAATGAATAAATAATCCTCATGTAACAGCAAGAGCAACCCATATAAATTTCATGATGAATGCCGACCCTAGTCAGCTGTACCTGCAATT
>JAVTVY010036158.1:0-16334 GCA_036873755.1 Hanleya hanleyi | reverse complement strand
ATAGAACAAGGACGGTGTCAGTATAATGTGACTGAATGGGGTGTCATGTTTGCCTACGGAATGATATTTCGGTGGGACAGCAGTATAAAATGGCAGCATTAGATCTGCTCGGTTACAAGTAGTTAACCACACCCCTCCCACTCACCTCCCTTCCCTTCCCCGTCGTGATATAGCTGAAAAAATGTTGAAAGCGACGTTAAACCCTATTCACTCACTCGTCAGCGTATATAATAGGTTAATACCGATGCCCGTCAAGAACCCCACGCGTATTGAAGATCAATTAGCGATTAGCACGCAGGGGTAAAACGGCTTCGACTGATTCCTTAGTTACTAGTAACAGCTTCGAGGCAGCGCAAAAGTGAAAAAAGGCCAATCTAGTATTCTTCATGAGCCATTAGTTTCCACATTCGCTGTACGTATACCAAGTACAAATTTTCGTCTTGTTTGGAAATGCGGAAATTATCGAAAAACGATAAAATATACAAAAACGACAATATAATTCCAAATCCTATAACTAGGCTATGAATGATCATATTCTGATCAATGAAATATGCTCATATTCAGTATGATTTCAAATTGCCTAATATTTGTGTTGCGCATAATTAATGCATCGTTATTGCGCATGTTTTATTTCAACTTCTGTTGATGTTTTTATGCGGCAAATAGCAACCAGCGACTTGGCCGGCGGAATCGTAGATTGAACATCTAAAGGACAGGCCGTGATATTGGCTGCAGGCTAGGAGTGAGTGAGTAGGATTTAACATCGTTTTCAACATTGTTTCAGTCATATCAAGACGGTGCCTACATGTGCCAGAACACGAGAGTATCCACAGTTCCTATTATTCTGGACACTGATCAGCCCAGTCAGTACAGCACCCGGTCACCCATCCACTGCAGGCTAGGATATCTTATGGTGATTTATAAGTAGATGTATTTATATCTAATTGATGTGATAACTCTGAAGTACGATTGTAAATGATAACAGTAATTGTTGAAAATTGGAATAGGCCTTTACTAAATCATTATGGCAGTGAGCTGAAATATGTTCAGGTACGTGATCTTATTGTTTGATTCGCCACATCTGTGACATGCGAGTGGTTTTCACCGCTGTCATAGTTTCGCTTCCGAACTCAGTTGCAGTTTTGATTAACCAGTATTACTCGCGCGCACATCGATTGCGGTTTACATGTACACTCTATAATTTTAAGTTTGTTCGTGTACTTTATATTTACGTTATATTTAACGTCTTAACTTCCTATCGTTATTTATGTTAAAAAAATATTTATAAAAATAAAAAAAAAAACTTTATATATAGGCCCTATTTATTTCGTTTTATATATATTTACAAAGGTTTTAACTATATATTTGTGTTTGACAATATTTTCACAAACGGCGACTTTATATTTTGGTTTTAACTCTATATATTTGTCGTTGACAATTTTGTCACAAACGGCGCCTCATACTAGGCAGATGGTACTGGATAAAAATCAGATGTATTATTCGAAGTGTAGAATAAGTTTATTGTACAAACACCAGAGATATGCAGGGTACGGCACAAGGATGATAAAACATGAATAAACATATAACAATTCAACATGCAAGTGTATCTGTATAATACAGATTATGCAGGATATATAACGGCTGTAGTAGCGTGGGGCGATAAGTTGGCATGTCCAGATTATGTTGACGACATACAGATTTTTACTACAAATACAGATTCTGGTCGTATATTTATCAAACCTATGGACAGTTCTTGAACTATCCAGAAACCTGAACTGCTGGACAAGACAACAGATCTTGGCGTAAGGTAGTGCACTCAGCTATGTGTTTGCAGATCACTGGGCAGATAACGGGATCATTATAAGCCATTAAATACATGTACAAGAATGTTTCATGTGCAGAGTTAATATTGATGAAAGAAGAATCATGAGTATTTATAAAGGTGTATAGATTTTGTCTTAGTGTAGTGTAGCTTGGACAAAATAGCAGGAAATGCTTTTCGTCCTCTACGTCGTTTGGACAAAAGGGACAAAAGCGACCTGGGGAAGCAAGTTGATATAACGACCCCTCTCAATCATCAGCTGATGGTTACTGATTCTGAAGCGACAGAAATATTTACGGTGCCTGTCGTTACGAGTGTGCTCCAAGTATGGTTCAAGAACTATCCAGTTTTTGAAAGTTCTGTATGTTCTTAACTTGCTACCTACTCCATTAGAGATGTTACATTATGTAGGATAGATTCGATTATGTCCTGTATGTGTTGTTGGATAGAAACTTGTAGACTAGATGGGCTTATATATGTTGGGTTACAATCAAGTATGGTATCCAAATGACCTAAGGCAATCAAATGTGTCCGTGTTGAGGAGAGCCAACAATACCTTTTCTGGTGTACCATAGATATGTTTGCTTAATAGGCTAAAACTATTAACCTGGATTGTGCACTACATTGTGTGTATGTACCCTTATACAATGCTGTCTAATTCTGTCCGCCTCTAATAATGGGGACCCTAGCCTTTAAGTACTCATGACACGTGATCGGTGGCATGCATATTCATACATGTATATTCATACAGTGAACACCACATTCTCCTCTCTCTTTAAATAGTACGTACATGTTTGCGGTAAATGAAATTATGATAACCATCTGTTTTCAATCTGATTATGAATTATCTAATTATAACAATAAATAAACTTCAACTTTATCAAATACGTATAAGTTTATAATCTGCTGTAATACTATCTAACATGCAGCAGTCACCGTATGTCATTGTGTACCGACAATTCGTTACGAATAGCAAAGAAAGGTTTGACAATTTTATCCACCGCTTTGGATTTACATGGCCACCATCTGACATATATTGTTTCACGAGCCGATACGCCTCGTCTGTGTTTATAGCTTCTCTCAACTCTTGGGCGGAAAGAGAAGCGTCGTCTAGCAAGATCTGACAGACGCGTTCAACATCGCTTTCCACCCTTGACACGTCATCAGCTGACTTGTTATCGCAAGTGTCAGCGGGTAATCGAGATAACGCGTCGGAACCGTCGGGAATCGTGTTTTGTGATCCAGGTTTATACTGGACCGTGTAATCATAATACAACAAACGTGTGCCTCAACGAGCAATGCGCATAGGCCTATGACCTTTTCCAGATGTAGAGAGCAGTGCCACCACATCCTCGCGAGCCAGTGTATCGATCGATCTATTGGGATCGATACACTGACTTGATTAGCTACCCATACGAGTTCTGGATATAAATAGATGAAGGGGTTTCCCCTTGAATCAACCCAATCAGTGAACGCGCTAAGCTAGTTGATTAGGCCAATCTGCTGCGAGGTATGAGATGTGACAAGTTTCAATTTCATCGCGGGCCAAACTGCTTTGATGTCAAGCGGAAATCGACATCGGAAGTCAAAGCAAAAAACCGCAGGCTGGGGATACCGACATGCTAAGTCAAAACAAGCGCGGGGGATGAAATGTACGAGATTATATAATAGAGGCATCGACTCAAGGACTCATTCGAATCACCAAAAATGTCCAGGTAAACCCTCTGCGAGGATTTAGGATTTACCTGGACTTGTGAAGATGTGTCACCAGAGCCTGGTGATCTGTTCGTAAAATAAACTTTCTTCCCCAGAGTTAAGTATGCTATCGTTCAATCGAAAAGAGGCAATTTAATGCTTCCCTTTCGCTAGTACTGTATCGCTTTTCACAATTCGTCAGTTTTCTAGAAGCACAAGCAACCATAACTTCATCACCCTGGCTATTAATCTGATTCATTACCGCGCCTATGCCGTAGCCAGACGCGTCAGTTGTCACAATCGTTTGGAGTTCGGGGTAAAACAAGCCCAAGGCAGGGCTGTGAAGAATAGCTTGTTTGACAGCCAGGAATGCTGTGTTAGCTTCAGCCGTCCATCTAAATGGAACTTTAGTTTGCGTATCTCTAATCGGTTGTACTAAATCAGAGAACTGAGGGACAAACATGGCGTAATATGCAGCCATACCAATGAATGAACGGACCTGATCGAGACTTTCTGGGAGGCTTGCAGCAGCAATGCCTTGTACAAGTTCGGGGTTGGGACGTATACCGTCACTACCAAGCACGTGTCCAAGTACTTGTGTACTCGGAACACCGAACTCACATTTAGTATTCAGTTTGATGCCTTTGTCAGACAAACGACGGAGAACACGTCTCAAGTACTGAAAGCATGAGTCTCTGAAAACATGCGGAGGCGGAAGCTAGACCAAAACAAACGAGTTTATACCTGTAAGTTCCTACGGTAGTTATGCAGGTCGTGAGGTAACGGCTGTCTTCCGTGAGCTCAAGCTGATGATACGCAGCTTTGACATCGAGTTTTGAAAAGACAGTGGAACCGCGCAGCTCACAAAGTAACTCATCAAAGTTGGGAATCGGGTATTTTTCGATAACAATCGAGCCATTAACCTTTCGAAGGTCGACACAAACGCGGATACTGGATTTTTTTTCCATGCTACTTCTATGGGTGAGACCCATTCGGAAGCTTCCACTCGTTCTATTACGTCATTATCTTCGAGACGTTTGATCTCTTTGGCGATTTTTTCCCTAACTGCCAAGGGGAATGGGCGTAACTTTTGTTGCACTGGGACAGCATTTGGTTTAAGCCGTATTCTGTGTTTAAAGCCTTTCACCAACCCGAACTCGCCTGCAAAGAGTTCGGAAAATTCTGATGGTACAGTGCAAATACTGTCGGCAAGGGGTACGGTAGGGGAGCGTGCGGTAGGTGTAACTAGTGTGCGCGTGTCAAGTGTCAACTTTGACGAATGGCTAGTAGATGTTTTGGGGGCATCGGCACTGAGGCCTGAACTCTGTGGTACATTAGAATCAGTACAATTACATGTAAGAATCTTACCTTCAATGTTTATACCCAAACTTTGCATGAGATCCTTTTCAAGTAAGGTTGAACCTTTTTTAACAACATACCACGTAGCAACAACTCTGTTGCCTTTGAACCTAACAGTGGCATCAAAACAACCAATAATTGCAATATTATCAGAAGTGTAAGATTTGAATGGTTCTTTGCATGGTCTAAGAGCTTCATGCAGAAAGTTCTTCTGAAAATATTTCTCATTCATGAGAGAGCCATCTGAGGCAGAGTCAACTACCACCGTCATATCAACGTTGTTGACCGACACTGTACAGGTCACTTTGGATTTAACTGGCACAGTTTTCTCTAGTTTGTCTATCGCTAGCACATCAAAGTCAAGATCTTCGTCGTCTGAATAGTCCACCTGTTGAACCGTTCTCGAACTTCGGCAAACTGGCTGGGCATGGCCAATTTTCCCACAACCGGTGCACTTTTTATTAAGCGCTGGGCAGGTCTTGGAATTAGCCAGGTGAGATTCCGATCCACATGAAAAGCACTATCTCGAACCCTGATTACCTCTGTTGGGCGCCTTGAAAGAATCCCTTTCGTAATTCCGGGGCTGTCGTCCTCGGCTAGGGAGTTGTTTAACATTATTCACTGATCTCAGTACTTTATTTTCACCGGTAAGGGCTTTTGCTTCTTTTAGTGCCGTTTCTACCCGACATGCAAGTTCCAAGGCTCTATTCAAGGTGAGATCAGCTTCCATTAGTAAACGTTCACGGGTACGCGAACAATTGGTTTTCTCGATCAACTGATCTCTCAGCATCTCATCTGCACGGTCTTCAAACTGGCATGTAGATGAAAGTTCACGTAAGGCCGTAATGTAAGAATCAATTGACTCACCGTGATGTTGTTCTCTTTTGCGAAAGCGGTAACGCTCAGCTACAACGTTTATTGTTGGTTGGAAGCGAGTTTGCAGGGCGGTCATGGCCTTTATGTACGCATTGTCCTCTCCAGCGACGGCTGGCAAGGTGTAAAAAATACGTTGGCCTTAAGCACCAAGGGTATGCAGTAGTATTGCGCTCTTCCTCGCAGCATTGGCACCTGTAAGTCCTGCAGCAAGTATATAGTTTTCAAACAAACGCCGCCATTGTAACCACGGCATGCTTGGTGTACCTGAAGTAGGTAAAAACGCAGTTGGTGCTGGTGAATCCGAAGTTGCCATTGTATCAAAAAGGCGTAGAATTATTCAATGCAGATGATACTGGATAAAAATCAGATGTATTATTCGAAGTGTATGTACCCTTATACAATGCTGTCTAATTCTGTTCGCCTCTAATAGTGGGGACCCTTTAAGTACTCATGACACGTGATCGGTGGCATGCATATTCATACATGCATATTCATACAGTGAACACACCATAATCTTTTCTTTTGTTGGCACGATCCGTCACGAAATGTGAATCGTGAGTCGATTTACACGAGCTATTTTCGTCACGTGTAACTGCCACGCTCAATTCTTTATATAACACCGCGCCATTTTGAACTGTACATATTGCTACTTTTGTTCGTGTTTTTGGGTCTTTCCATTTCAGATGGGAAAACCCTTTGAAATTGTATTTCCTATTATTATTATTATTCCAAGAAAACTCTTACAGTCGATTATCTGCCAAACGCTTCAAGATAGAGGTACGAGATTAAGCATATGTACAGATATCAGTCAGAGGCTTTGTTCACAGTTTTGAGTGTTGACCTTGACCTAATGAGATATAGGCCGGTAAAGTTAAATTTTATTTTGTGAATATCGACCAACGTCCTGAGAGCGCTAGACAGTTGAGATTTAGAATGTAAGTAATTGAAGAAATTTCCCATAAAATGTTCAAAGAAAATATGTAGGTCAGACAAGCAGTTTTCGAGTTCTCTCCCCTGAAGGCGTTTTTCTTGTGACCAGATTGCAGCTAAAAATTGCAGTCTGTATGACATGTTATGGCCACGATCCCTATTGTTTTTAGGCTATTACGTAATCAAACTTCTGAGTTAACTCCCCTTTTGAGTTTTTTGAAATTATATAAATTTTGAATACGGACAGCTATCAACTGCATAGTTGGTACATTTATTAGCACGTTGAAGCTCCCAAAGAATATTCTTTTAATTTTTGACTTGGCATAGATTAACTATATGACATCTTGAGTTCATCACCATAGCCAGAATTTGACCGTGACCTTGACCTCGTAAGAAATATCAATTCAAACATCGAAATTATGGCTTCCATTTTCTCCGAAAGTAGGTCAATGACAGAATTGAAACCAACTCTTCGTATAGAACGCTGAATGGTCTTTCGTTTGCCATTACTTAGCTGAGGCTCTGATGTGACCTTGACCTTGAATATCATGTGATGTAAAAAGTGTTTTAGTTGATTTTCTCCAGAAGTATTACCTATATGATCCTGAAATTTAAAATACATGTTCCCCATAACACAAGAATGAAGTGACCTAAATTTCGACCTGACCTTGACCTCCATTCCAAAGTTATCACCCTTTCCGTTTTCGGGTATTATGGCGTGCACCCTTAAAAAACCATTACGCATTTGAACTTCAAATTTGCATATCGTTATCGGTCATCACATGGTCCAACAGAATCCGTGTAGCATTGGAGAAAAATTACCAGAAATAATAGGAGATAATTAAGAAAAACCGAAATTTTCATTCTATTTATCTGGAGTGAAAACAGTTGAGTTACCAATCGCTAATTTGATATAACTTTGAGAGGAAATATGCATGTAGAAAACTGTAAATTTTCAAAGCTGTAGCTGTAGTACTTTTTATAATGTTAAGAAAATAGTTTTTGGAATCTTAATATGCAGGATTTGCTAGCGGGCACTTACTGAACTATTAAAGTAATTGACATCGCGTATGTAACACGACACCAACTTAATTGTCGATGCACATTACAGGCGCCGTAAGTCGTCCTGTATTTAAGCCGTCACACCAAACAAAAGTTTAGTGGCCTTCATATTTCGGCTGTACCAGTCCAGCCATCCCGTGTACGCAATTAAATTAATGTCATGTTATATGACGGAAGTGATAGGGTAATAGCCGAAAATAGTAATTGTCGAAAACTCAGCTTATCTTTCGACCGCTATAGCTTTCGAACCTTAACAGATGTGGACCTCTGTAAGTTGTGGCATTTTATTCTCCAGTGTCAAATCTTTTTAATTTGATTGGAATACCTTTTTTAATGCACAGTGACCCGTTCCTACGAATATAGGAGTGGTTTGTATAGCTAACGTGATAACGTTGAGGGCTCGTGGTTTCGGATCCAACTTCAAGACTTTCATGTTCAGTATCCGAGTTATTATTCGTTTGAGCTCATCGGCTTTTGGAATGGGAAGAACGGGTCACTGTCCACAGTGTCTAGTTTTGTACTTGTTTGAGTGAAGGGCCTCGCACAAAGTCCGTACTGTTAGACTGTCTTGGGCTTAGCCATATATTTGCATATATGTTTAACTTTGTAGATTTAGTTTCATTAATTCAGTTATTGTATTTGTTTTCGAGAGTTCCAACAAAAACAGCGCATTCTTTCGTGCTTTGGCAGTTGAACTTGGTATTGTTCTCGACCAAAACCTCAAATTTAAGGACCAATTTGACAAAATGGTGAAAAAATTAAACAGATCGATTGGCGTCCTGAAAAGAGTATCTCCTTACATTGATTTCAATACGCGCAAAATATTATTTCAATCCTTGGTACTCCCTCACTTTGACTATTGTTCAAATGTGTGGGGAAATTCTCCGAAAACTTATGTTGCTAGACTCCAACGAATCCAAAATCGAGGTATGCGTATTGTGTTAAATAGTCATCCTCGCAGTCATTCCAAGGACTTGCTATCTGAGCTTAGTTTTATGAGTGTCTATCAAAGATTAATTTTTAATAAGTGTAATTTAATGTGGAAAATTATCCATGATCGTGCTCCCAAAAATCGTCAAAATCAACATACGGCACAAGATCTAGTACAAAACTTGACGTTTACGCAGATGTGTGTCACCATAATTCTTTTAAATATAATGGTACAAGGGCATGGAATGACCTGCCACTCGACATCCAAAATTCAGGAACATTCCAATGCTTCAAACGCAAATGTAGTAGATATGTTTTATCCAGCGTCCCTTTGTTTATGTAGCGCTTTATACGTGTATTGTTGCGACTACAACCATATGTTTTAAGTGTGGTATTATTGTCTCATGATGTGGTGTGTCTTCTTAATATGTATCATTTTATGTCTTATTCTTGTTATATTCGTATTTATATTAATATGTTATTTTAATCCACTTTATTTGTTGACGGCTCCATTGTAAAACAGTCCTATTGTGACTGACCATGGATTCGAATAAAAACCTAAACCTAAACTTTTGTCTGCACTTTCCGGTTTCCATCATATCTGCATCAGTTGCGGTCTTTCATTGAAATTTTAGATCCGCATTACCGCGATTATCGTGATGTAGTCTGATGCGAATTTCGCGGCAGTTATCAGGCCTCGCGTATCTGACCTGTGATGAAAGGACAGCATTACTGACCCTACTTGTATAATTGCTGTTTTCAGTTCTGAGGTCCAAAATCATCCAAACAATACCAGTAGCATTCTTCGGCATCCTTGGCCTATTTTATTGAGCCCACCTGTCGTTACAAATTCTAAACGACTTCTTCTGTGCCACATTCACAATTGGAATATTTATTTTGGCTCCCCATATAGAATTGAGTTGTAACAATGGCATCGGGTGGTTTATTCGGTGGGGAATGGCGGAATGCTCGTCCCTCTATCAGTTATTGTTCCGAAGAGATAAGTCCACTGCAAAGTCGGGCAGAGGACTTTACAGACACGGCCGTGGATATGTGCTCGGACTTGAGAAAAATACTGATGGAGACGAGACGTCATGGTACCGCTCAGGATAGTTCAACTTTCTCATGTGCCGAGAAATTAGAAAGCATCTTGGGTAATATTGAGCGTGTCGCAATCGCCCTTGCTGAGAGCAGGTCTAACGTGTGGATGGAAATCAAGCGCAGTCAGTTTTTATATCCACAGTTGTACCTCGAAAAGGAACCCGATGGCAGTACCGTCGATCAGATAAAGACTAATTTTGGCCCCTTATTTAAAGACATAGATGATATTAGAAATCTTTATAGGCGATTGCCTCCGACGCCAAGTCTAATACAAAGGTCCCCCACGGCTTTGTCAAGTGGTTTTCGCAACCTGTAACCATCTCGGTCATCTATACGCGTTAAGACTGACCCTGGGATCGTGTGTATCCATGTTCAGCCTACTTTCGGCAACTGCAGGAGGGAATTTCCATAAATCAATACCACGTGACTTCGTCAGCCAATCGGCTAAAGTCTGCCGACGTAACCCCAACGTAACTCGCCATTTTCGAGTCATGTGATGAACTACTTGTTCAAAATTTCAGATCCACCACATCTCTTGGATGATACGAAAGTTATACATGCCTATATATTTTGTAAGCCCAGGCAATATCTGTTTCAGAAGTGGTATGCAAACCTGTAATTTATCAGATTTCTCGGGTCTGTTCTCCGCCGGATGAAAGCCGAACAGAATCCGGTAAAGTACTGGATATCGCTCCGCGATAATGGAGACACACGATTCGCAAGCCATCTTATGGATGACGAAGTGTACGCAAATTATGGTTTCCGATCAGCATCTCCTATCGAGAACCCACAATTAAAAGTCCGTGGAAAACGTGTCCTCCAATCGCACGTGGAAGTTGAATCTCTGGGGGGAGATGAGGTGGAATTGGGTTTATTGGTGAGTGAAGCATCGCGGCCACACGTGTGGGAGTTCCAAATGGGGGTTTAGTTTATACATCTGATTAGATATCGACTTTGCCGGTCAATGTGAAGAAGGTTCCCGAATTGTCTCTTACTGGTCTGTCAGTTGGTTCCCTAGTATCTCCTATCGGAAACCCTGAATCGAAATTTACCCAGGAGTATACTGTTTTGTCGCAGAGGAAAAGTGAAGTATGCGCCTCCATATTTAAGATAAAGCGTGATAATTCAGAATTGGCGTCCAGGCTACAGAGGGTGTGTCGATCAGAGCCCGCCTATATAAAGTTTCAACTTCCCCTTATGTTTTGCCTTGTCGACCAGTAAGGGAACGCCCTGCTGATCAAACCTCTCCAAACACCTCCTTAATTACACCGGACATTTCTTACGATACGTCTTCTCAGACTGTTCAGTCCCTTGATTGATTGAAATTGTAGTTTAAGGGCCGCTTCCCATTCGGATTTCGCGGCCCATCAACTCAATGTTTTATTTGACTTTCACGGTACATTACTTTGTTTATCGAATATCTTTTCCAGCGCTAAGTTAATAAATAAATAAATAAATAAATAGGTAAATAATAAATAACAATGGGAGATTAGTAGGAGATATAAATAGAGGTAAATAGAGGTCAGTCCCCACAAACAATGGGTCATTTAAATGTTTGGGGGCTGGGATGGATGACCAATCATCAACCCGAGGTGGACATAGTGGTCATAAGAAAACGGTACCCCATGTCCATTGTGAAGTGTTCGTCTCGTGGAATCGGGAGACATGTGTGGGCTTCGGACGTCCTGGAGGCACGGGGAGGAGGGAATCCCACCCTAAGTGAAAACTGCATCGTACAGTGGTGCCGCACACTAATCATAACTTTTGAGGGAAATCAAACTGAATGCTGTCCAAGGCGTTTGTGTTGGGACCCGGATAGGGGGTATAGTTTGCATCCCAATTGGGGGATGGGACGCGTACTGTTCTTGTTATCCCAACCAATTAACGCTGTTCAAGTTTGAGGTCCTGTTGTGCAAATCTGCATCTTGAACTTTTGGAAAATGTTGCAACGATAGTGGTCGGCTTACGGGTGGCTGCCCAATAGTTAGCCCGTGTGGCGATAAGTATTTTTGTTGTGTGAATTATGGGAGATTATCAAATTTAGGGTTTCGAAAAGAGAAGACCATCCTTATTGGGGGAACCCGAACAGTGGCAGATTATTTATTTTGGATTGTTTAGTTTTCAAAATGAAATGCACTAGGAATTTTATCTGGAAAACTTTGGCCTTTTCTACAAGGACACGTCTGTCCAGTCGGTTGCCTGATGCAACCTAACATGTTGGTCATGCGCCGGACTGCTCAGTCGTAGTCTACGATCGCCTAGGCATTTTATATGAATTATATTGTAATATGAGAATGTGTTTTATTCCAAATTCTAAATTCGCGATGGTATTTTAGGTCCGATCAAAAGAACGTGGGTTTGTTATGTTATATTGCCTGAATATTGTCTTAGTGAACTCTTCCTTTATGGTGAACTATAGCAAGTTCTTTTGACCTTGGCTCCTGACCAACTGGGTCCAGGTACACTTAGTGTAAACATTTGGAAATCATATGTACTCCCACTATCAACTAACTTTGGCATTTCTCTGTCTCCCCTAACTCAGGGCCGCCACTGAGAAGGAAGAGGTAACCGTCGTATCACCTAACTTCACTTTGTCGCGTCTGAGCACTTTAGCGCACGCTAGGGGGACCGGATCGTCAGGATGCAATTGACCTATTATAATTCAAAATGTAATGGAAGATGGTGGTATAAACTTGAAATTCTTAATAAAGACCGTAATCAATTTTTTTTAGATTGATAATCTGTGGCTAACTTAAGCACTGAGCCACAGTAGTTAAAAACTGCCATGTGAGATTTCTCTTCAATGGACTTTAAAATATTGACCGTTGCATCAATCTAGTCGTATCGGGTTCCGCCGGTAAGAGACTCTCAATTTAATCATTTTATTGATGAAGCACTTTAGTACAGAGAGGAACTACGGAAGTGGAATCTACAGTTCGGCGATTCTGACCAGTCCACCCGCATTTTGGGTGGCTGTCCCAACGACCTGTTGTGCGAGTTTCAGGTCGAAAATTTGAGTCCAGTGAACATGGTTTTATGGGATCGAGTAGATTTTAAGGACTTCTTCCCAAAATACCTGTGGTGAGATTAGCGGCTCTGGAGGCACTCGTAAAATGTGAGGGGGAAGAGTGTGGTAGGAGTGGTCTAGCCCTAAACACCCCTGCTGCACTATAATTGGGTCCGTCTTGCATTATGTAAGGCTGTGACTGAATAGCCTTGTATATTCTAATGATCACAGTTTTATTCTAATAATCCGACCGTATATAACGATAGACCGGACTGACACTCTGAGAGATTACCTTGGATTCGAACTGTCGCTGATTCGTTTAATCATAAGACTTTTTCTTGTTCTTTCTAATTATATAATCTGCATTCTCATTAATACCAAACAATACATTATATACAAAAAGAAATCCGTTGTCACTCTCAAAGTAACAGTCTTACCCCTGTCCTCACCATTTCATGTTACATTGTTTATTTTCACAAATATCCACCGTACCCATTTTGCTTCAATTGCCATTTTTAGATAGAAAGAAAAGCTCACTATTTAAACAATCTGAAAGTACACTAAGAAAAACGAAAACCAACTGACTAACACGCATTTCCCAACTGTAACCAAAGTGGTTCCATAAGCATTCGGGTCACACATGGGTTAATAATAATAACATTACATATATTATTTTTTTGATGCCGACAGCCTACTTGATAAAATAAGACAAGCTATATACCGGTTATCCGAACAGAATGAGTCTCTCTATGGGTTCTCACTTGTGGTTAGGTTGAAATATCCTGAACAGAATGATCACGTGTACGGCTTCTCATCGTTAAATCAGCAGTCCCAATGTTTGGGTTACACCACTGAGTAGTCGATGATAGATTATATTTATTAACCCTCGTCAGAATGCACACACACCGTGATCAGTTTAATACGGTACCGGCTATAGTACCTGGTATACACCGGTAGGCCTGTTATCGACGGTTTAACGGCCTACAAATATGCATGGCCTACAGTCAGTCAAGCAGCGCGTGGGCGTGTCTTAGTGTGACGTCACTCAGGCGGAACTACTTTCGATCGTTTTTTCTCCAGCAAGTCACAGCCTTGGAAACTCTACAGAAAACCATCGAACGAACGCAATAGTTTTTTCTTCGTTCGTTTTTTCAATGTTTAAAAAAACCCGAACCATTGATACACGAACGTTAGAAGGAAACGCTCCCTTAACATAATGTCATTATTTATTTCTCCTAGGCCATCATATCGGGAACCACAAAACATTGAGAGCTGACACTCCGTGACGTTGTAGTTTGTTATATTGGCGTCATTGTGAGCCTATTTGCATAACTCCACGATTGAACGATCATGAGATAATTCAAAATGGCGGCAATGTGGAGCAACAGAAAGATGATGTTTTCGTGTTTTCTTCACAATTTCGGCTTTTCTGCGCGACAAAGTGTACAAACACTACTATTTCCCATCATATTATTATTGGATAATGTATCATATAGCTTCGCGAAGAAAACACATAAGTTCAAAGTTGACCGAAAAATTTACCAAAAAATGCATAGGAAAACGTCACTGTGACGTCATCACATCGGCCATCTTACATATCTTTTTTTTACATTTTCTGGTAGAGTTTCACCCTTGGGTACAGTTTGATAAGTTTCAGCCCTCTAGCTCAAGGGACAAGAACAATATTTAGGGAGGCCGAAATGGATTCTCAGGACTGGCCAGGCCCCGAATAGCCGGATCAGATAGGGTTAAGCAAAGTTCATTTGAGTGTAAGCGATGTTTGATAAACTTATATTGGATGTCTTCATGTATATAGAACAGAGAAGATACAAATATACAGTTATAAATGAGACAAATCAATACTGATAAGAGTTAACCGGAAGACTATACTGTGAAGTCATGTGGCTCTGTCAGTATGTCGGCACCTCTTCCCACTTCCCTTATATGTGTTGTAATTCACACTTGTTCGCTATTTTCGCTGAAACAGATGGGTATGGTAATTGACCATTGTCATCTTCCATATATACAGTTGAATGAACTCCGTTCCACACAGTCTTGTGAAAAAAGATACGGTATAATTGCCATGATTGCCGGGAGATACTTTTCTGCCGAAGATGACCGTTACGAACATATTAAATGGAAAGACAAATGCGAGGGACTTTTAAATCCAGTGCAGGTTCCTCTAAATAACCAGCATAGACTAAGGCTGGATATATTTCAGACGGCCAAGCCTTGATTATGACAACGGACCTTGCAAAATTGCGATTGATGACTGTTTATCACCTGATCTCCAGTGTACTCACTCTTAATTTGGACACAGACTTCGCCTTACATGTCCACTTTTGAACCCTTCGGCTATGTTTATTAATTCTGTGAATTCAAATGTTACTCTTAGTTGTTCAACAACTAATTGCATTGATCTATTTTCTTGTAAGAAGTGTGGTCAACTGTATGTTGGCAAGACCACGCATAGACTTCATCTTAGGGTCATTGAGCATAGAAAGTTAGTCTGCTAACTATTTAGAAAATATCACTTTTCTGGTACCCCATGTGGTCGCCATCTTGAATTTTTTCTCTCCTCGGAGGTTATGCAAATAGGCTTAAAATGACCCCAATATGATAGACTATGAATTCACGGAGTGTCGGCACTTAATTTTTTGTCGTTCCAGAGATAGCATAGAAAGTTTGGCAAGGGGCCCATTTTGCTCCCTCCCGGGTCTCCATGTCTGGTAGGGTTAAACGTTCACCACGCTCTGATATGGGCAGGGTATGCTATTGTGTTTATGCAAGACTTCCCCTTTACAAATCTTGACAAGTATATCTAAAGGTCAGAGAACTGATAATCGCGAAATGCACACCTCTCCAAATCCACATTCCTTTCTATATTCATTTTATAACAAATGAATATCGAATGAGGGGAATAGGGATGCAATTATTTTCGCCTTTGGGATATATTAACGTAAACTGTTATACCATTCAACCGCAATGTTTGATGATGGTGTCCATTTCCTGACCCATCTCGATAGAGTTTTAATAGCTATAGTCCTTTTCATAGCCATTCTGGAGAAGTCTTACATATTGATAGGTAGTAGATGGTGGAAAACATAATTTGAAAGTTATTTAAATTAACATGAAACGAATAAAAGTTAATAAGTCAAGCATATTACAGCTGGGCGAATAGATAAATGATGTACATGTAGAACGTCCAGGTACAGGTTTTGAAACAAATGTATTGATAATTATACAATTTCATGCGAGTGAGTGAGTGAATAGGGTTTAACGTCGCTTTCAACATTTTTTCAGCTATATCACGACGGGGAAGGGAAGGGAGGGGAGGGGGAGGGGAAGGGGAACCTTCTTGTAACAGAGCAGATCTAATGCTGCCATTTTATAGTGCTGTCCCACTGAAATATCATGCCGTAGGCAGACATGACACCCCACTCAGTCACATTATACTGACACCGAGCGAACCAGTCCTTGTTCTATCATCTTAATGCTGAGCGTAAGCGAGGAAGCAACAAGTTCCATTTTTTCAAGTCTTAGGTATGACCC
>JAVTVY010036157.1:0-16386 GCA_036873755.1 Hanleya hanleyi | reverse complement strand
TGAGGACAACCCCTCGAAACATGCTGTCAATTGAACAGAGGAAATTGAATGTGGGAATATTCAGGACAATTTCAGATGTTCCAAGTTTAATCAAGTGATATAAATGTGTCAGTGATCAGGTCATAAAACCGGTACTCTCATTAAAGTGCATAATAAACAATGATAAAGTTCATCACAAATCTATTAGTACCGCTACCAGAGGTGAAATGCATATATTAAAAACTCGACTGATCTTAAGGTTGTCCTATGTACCCTACAGGATGTTTTGAGAATCCCCTGTGGGGAATATTTCTGGTGACCTACATGTACGGTAATCCCAGTAATAATTCAATCCCCCCCCCCCCCCATCAAAATTCAATCACCCCAAATTTTGGGGACAAAATCAGCTGTTCCAATAAAGGAGATGGTACGATAAGGTGGGATTTTGGTCTATACATGGTGCGGTTGAAATAGAAAAAATAACATGTCCTATAAATAATTGGGTTTAATGTAACGGCAAGAGAAAATATACAATATTTGAAAGTTCTAGCTCGTTTGCGTTATGACTGTAGTTATGACATGAAACTGAAATCCACAGCATGTGCTATTTCGTGAGAAATGGATCTAACTCGAGTCATTTAAATGCACATTTAGACATGAAGGATCCATTGGATCAAAATGCCATTTAACTTGGTGATATGCGGTGGCATTATAACTCCACTGCTGGAAAATCTTTTCGGTCCTGAGGCGGTTCCGAAACATGTCTAAATGCGTGTTTAAATGACTCGATTGAGACCCCTTTTTTGACGAAATAGCACATGCTGCAGATTTCAATTTCATGTCATGACTACAATAATAATCGAGCTAGAACTTTTACATATTGTGTACATATATTTTCTCTTGTCGCTACATTAAAACAATTATTTTGAGGGCATTTTATTTTTCCGATTTTAACAGCACCTCGTATAGGGCAAAATCCCACCTTATCATACCATCTCCTTTGACCACTCTCTAAAATCATTCAAATGACAACAAAGTAATGGATTATCTACGGGATTTTGAACCATTTTGTCAACTTCTGTTTCCGAGAAATTTGATCACCCCCGGTTTCTATCCTCACCTCCAATCCAGAGCCAGTCATTTACAGATTTGAGCATGTCCATGGAGGTTTGGTAATGCAGGATTGCCTCCCCTGGCAATCCTGCCTGGAGAGACAAGTCAGCCAGGTGCTTCCTCAGTCGCCCCTGACAACGGCGTTTGAACGACCTTTGAAAGACAGATATGATTACAGAAAAATAAATGTACCTGTAGATATAATAATATAATAATAATAATAATAATGAACTTTATTTTTAGTCGATGACCTGTTCGGCCAAGAAGGCCGATCTTCCACAGGGTCGACTGCATATATACAAGGCATAATGGACAAGGACAAACATAAAAACATATATGAAATAATGATAGTAATACGAATGACAAATCCATGCAAGAATGTGACTAATTGAATACTGACTAGTTTTAACACATTATAAAATAAGCATGTAGCAGATTAAATATTTGATACCAGATATTCATAATACTTTGATTTACATGTACGTCCTTATTTTGCAAATAACTGTGCATTTACCAGGGTAGTACAAATATGTCATTGTTGATAGGTTTTTTAATTTCAAAAGTATTGCAAGACACCAAACTTTCCCAAAGATTTCCCATAAAGACGATCTTGATACATGTAAATTAATATTTCATCAAAACTCCTCATATAAATATGGCATGAAATTTCACTGAACACTTATCCAGAAAACTAACATCGCTTATGCAACACGAAACCAATAAAATTGTCATTGTCAACACAAAGTACATGCGCCACAAAGCGTAAAGTCCAATATGTAACCTGATACACCAAATTAAAGCTTGCTCTTCCGACTGTGCCAGTCGAAGGACCTTGCGCTGGCAATTAAATTGATGTCATGTTACATGAGGGACATGACAGGATAATTGAATTGTATAAAGATCCCCACCAGTCATTTAATTGTCATGGATGTTGGGGGCCTGCATTGCATCAAATGATAGAAGTGGGATTTTATTGTCATGGATGTAGCCTGGGCCTACGTCATCAGGTTTCAGGATAATTTCTTCTACATTCTTGGGCAGTATTTTTAATGGAGAAGCAGATAGTGGAGATTTGATGCTGACGTTGTCACAGTCATAACAGATACTTCTCTAGGTGTTATGGTACATGTAATTCCTCTATTAATACAATCATTCTATTGAAATTCAATCCACCCCAATTTTGTGGGTAAAATTCAATCAGCTGTTCTGATAAATTTGATCACCCTCTAAAATCACTGAAATAACAAAGGAATCATATATGGTTTGTACCATGTTTGTCTGGCACAGGAGGTAGATTAAAGTTCCAAACAAATTAGGCTCTCTGACGATCCATTGTGATCACCAGTGTCTGTAGAGTCTAATTTTCAAAATTTGAAATTCAAAATTTTTTGTAGTTTTGGTTAGGGTTTTGTTAGGGTTAAGGTTTTGCTAGGGTATGTTTGTTTGGGTCATCGTCGCTGTGTGACCAATAAGGTTAGGTGTGACGTTAATCTTCAAACAACCAATCAACCAATGCATGATTTTGGACTTTGTCAACTTCCTGTAAGTGTTCTAATAAATTTGATCACTCACATTTTGTTATGGTAGGCATTGTCACTCCCGCTGATTGAATTATTAGAGAAATTACCGTACATGTACCTCAGTCACGTCAATACCTAATGGCATTGTCTTTCATCAAAATCTACTCGGATTTCAGACAGTTTCTCGCAATTCTGACCAATGGGAATTAATACTATTCTTACATGTATACATTTAGCTAAAATTTTGCTTCAATTACCAAGATTTCAATTTAAGAGATTTGACGGGAATTGGATTCCCCGATTCCCTTGGAAAAGCAGCCCTGCCAGATAAAGCCACTATCTCATAATCATAGAGAGTGAGTGAGTGAGTGAATAGGGTTTAACGTCGCTTTCAACATTTTTTCAGCTATATCACGACGGGGAAGGGAAGGGAGGGGAGGGGGAGGGACAGGGGCACCTACTTGTAACAGAGCAGATCTAATGCTGCCATTTTATAATGCTGTCCCACTGAAATATCATGCCGTTAATCATAGAGAACAAGATCTATAGACTAATAATGACAGGCCTCATAGTGACCAGATCTCATACAATACATGTACCTAGTATCGTTGTCCACGCCCACATAATCCTTCTTCTCAAATGGAGTACACAGTAACAGCATCTTGTCCGTCCGTTCAAATGACCTGTCCAAGCGTTTACTCTCCAGGACAAAAAACAGCGAGGCAGCAAACTCGCGTAACCGCTCTTCCAAGTCGGAGCACTGATCCACATTGGGATAGAACACAACCTCCGCTCCACTACTGTCCTTGCCTAGACTATTACTATGGGGACGACCCTTTTCAATTTCAGAAGTTCCGTCTCGTGCTTTGTCCTTGTTCGTTAGTGTCGACTCCGAGTTCTGTCCGACTGGTTCATCAGTCTTATTGCTTCGTTCGGAAGGGTCATCTGTGTGGTTTTCAGTATCGTTGATTGTTTCATTTCCTGACATTTCCTTCTTATCTTCTCCAGTATCCGTTTTATTTCCATCGTTCCCGTTCTCCTCCTCGGAACCTAGCATGAATTTTGTCGATCTGTTTCCATCCAACTGGTCATCAGTGTTTGTACACTGGTTACCATGGTTATCTTGGATATGCGAGCCACCATTTTCGCTGATCTTTTCCTGCAGCGGGGAACCATCACGGTTCAACCCGAATGCGATGAGCCTCGAATTAAAAATCGTGCTGGCATATTCTCCTTTTATTTCTTTATAGCTGGTGAACAAATCCTCAAATTCAGCTCGGTAGGCGCAGTGGCCGACCGACAGTAAACCAAGAACTTTACGATGGGCCTGAAAATCTCCCCAATCATTGTTGGATGGCGAGTAAGCTCGTTTGTAGCGCAGGTGTACAGTCCTGTCGTGACCGGGAACTTTTACTGTGCGCACCCGACGAATACGGTCCCAGACCCGATTGAAGGCTTTGGAATTTAACTTTGACCCGGTATGACGTACAAGGATCAGTAAACTCTGGTGATCCTCTGCGGACTGCGAATAGTCTGCTTGACTCATGTTTGCAGGAGGTCAAAGGTCAAATAAGCCACTTCCCATGATGGTGTTAATACAAGTATATCTGCATACAAAGATGGCACCATGATCTTATTCACCCGCCTGACCAGAGTTACAGCAGTCGCTGGTCATCTCAGATATTAACATTTGTAGACTCATTATTAGGCATCTGAAAGAGGAAAATAGATTACATACATGTTATTGTATTCAACTGAAGTTCAGATCAGTGTATATTTTGATAAAGAAGATCATTAAAAAGAAATTATTTATTATCAAGAGAAAATATATGTAAACAATATTCGAAAGTTCTTGCTCGATTACATTAGGATTATATTTATGACATGGAATTGAAATCTGCAGGACATTTCATGAAAAATGAGTCTAAATCGAGTGATTTAAACACACATTTAGACATGACGGACGCCCTGGACCAAAAACATTTTCCAGCAGTGCAGAAATAATGCCAAGGCACATCACCAGGTCAAATGGCGTTTTGGTCCAAGGGGTCCTTCCTGTCTAAATGTGTGTTTAAATAACTTGATTTAGACTCTTTTTTTCATGGAATAGCACATACTGCGGATATCAATATCATGTCAGAACTATAATCATAATACAATCGAGCTAAAACTTTCGCATATTGTGAACATTTTATACTTTCTCTTGCCGTTACATTAATTTTGGCGTTAGCAATTATTTTTAGGACATTCTATTTTTATGATTTCAACCGCACCACGTGAAGGCCAAATACCCATCTACCCATCTCCTTTGTGTACTCTTTCCATCTTTCTACTTTCAACTCTTGAATACAGGAGTGAGGTTGATCTTTCCATCTTTCTACTTTCAACTTTGCAAAATGGAAAGCTTGAATATGGGAGTGCAGGGGTTCAAAGAAGTTCAAGTAAAGTTCACTCAAAACTCAATAGAGAAGCCAAGAATCATGGTAAACTTATGGAAAACTCAATTCTAGCAAAAATGCTGATGTTCAAGTATTAGAATATTACACATTAAGGGAGTAAAATTCTAGAAAAAAAAAATGAATATTGATTAGACGAAAACTCAATTCAGCCACACAAAAAATGAATATTTTGAGGTCTATGAATCCATGGGACGATGTAGAGATTTCTATCTTTCTACTTTCGATCAATCTTGCAAGGTGAAAAGCTGAATTTTCACGTTTTACACAGACCAAGGTACATGTACATATATGTTTCTGGCAACTTCATCATTAGGTCTTTCCATTACAAATGGAAAGACCTTTTGTTATTCTACGGATTATTATTATTCTTATTCTGTTTTTGCAATAGCGGCTAAACGGTTGCATATACAGCTTAGATATTTGGTACATTTGTAGATACTGGGCTGAAGTTTCTGGTACAAGTATTCAGGTTTGACCTTGACCTTGACCTATTGCACTATGGGCTTTTCTGATAAAAAGACCATTTTGCGAATATTGACCAAACGCATAAGGCGATGCAGCTGAAATTTAAAATGTGAAAGTTTGCAGATGTACCAACAAAATAAGCCAATAAAACAAGTAGGTCAGACAAGCAGTTTTCGAGTTCTCTCCCTGGTGCTGTTTTCCTTGTTAGCGGTGTACAGTCTAAACTAAAGAACATATCTGAAAGAAAGTAGATGGTTTGTAAGTCTTATATATGGCCATGCTGTAGTTATATTATTGAATGGTTACGTAACAAGAAAATGTAGTTATCTCCCGTTCAATTTTTTCAAAAAAAATCATTTTATAAGGAAATGAGGTACAGCATTGATTCTTGTAATATTAATGAACACTTTAATGACCAAAAATTTTGTCACCTTAAATTTGACCTTTGACCTCCATGAGCGTCTCTATATGAGTGCAAAGTTTGATGGTCAAATCTTGAACGGCTGATGCGATCAGCCTGAAAATAAGGTCACGTGATCTACATCACGTCCCAAGGTCAACACTTGTATCAGAACTCGGCCTTGACCGTGACCTTTGAAGTGCTAAGCATCCAAATATCGAAAATACGGCCTCCATTTACTGTAAAAGTAACACACTGACAGGCAGGAAACAATGATGCAATAGTGAGTACAGTATTGGCTTTCTTTTGGCGCTAATTATAAAACCATCCGATGTGACCTTGACCTTGAAAGTTACAAAATGTAAAAAGCGTTGTATGTACTTTTCTCGAAAACTACAACTTGCAGGAATCTGTAATTTAACACATTTGTACCTTATGATACAGGTATGACGTCACTGAATTTTCAACTTGACCTTAACCTTGGTTATTGAGATATGGTCACTGACAGTTTTGCGACAACAGGAGTATAGCTCGAAAACTGTTGAGAATTCCAAGTTGAAATTTGCACATGAATGTAGGTCATTATATGACGTAATAGAAAAACATAGAAGTCATCAAGATATACCAGAAAGAATAGAAGATATTTAGCAATTTGTGAAATTTACACTTTATTCAAATTTTGCAAAAAGTATGCATACAATCATCACTATTTTTAGGTATTAATGAGAGAATATATATATGTATTTGCCTATGAAATTTCAAGAATGTAGCTTTGATAGGTTCAGAGATATCACAAAAAACATTTTTCCCGAACTATTAAGCCGTTAAATGATTCTCTCGCCCTGTTTGTGATCATTTGTTCATTTCATCTATTCAATGGTCGCTGTCAATTTCGCTATAGCGATTCGGCTGTAGCACTCGAGGCATCCCGTGCTGGCAATAAAATTAATGTTGTGTTACATGACGGGGCAAGCTCATTTTTGAAAACCTTATAACTCTTGAACCGCATTTAGATACGGACTTCTAATGTATTGCCTGGTACTTCCAAGAATGTGCTCTTTCGTTGACAATGATCCCGTATTTCCTGGTGGAAATGCAACTATGAAACCAATTTTGCTTCATGTCACATGACCATCGATATTTAGGGTCATTTTGTCGGGCAGGAAAACAATCTGTGAGAGGCACAGTCTCCAGGCGACCAAAACCCAAGCTTAACTTTCTCCATTCAAGCCATTGTTTGGACTCCAGAGACAATTTTCTAAACACATTTCCGTCTAGGGAAGGAGCCGTCTAGGGCCCAAATAAAGCTCAGAAATGTGTTCAACAGCTGCCGCTTACCAATATAAGCAGGTTTGTGAGAAGAAAAACGCAATAAAAAACTATAAGGTAGTAACAAGCAATGTGAAAAAACGTGTCTGTGCGTGTAAAGCGACCAAACCAATGGTCGCGATCAAAGCGGCCCGCGACAATGTATTTACTCATTTGCAGTAGGAAGGGAAAGACCGCATCATTGTACCAACAATGTCTAGTTATAATTGATATTCTGTTATAATGAACGCCATTATATTGAGAGTTCACTATACAGGCATGACAGGTGGGTTTATTTGGTCTGATGTGATTGGTTGAAGTAATTCCTCAGATTACACCCGAATGGAACCAGCATAGATCAGCGCATTAAGTCCACTAGAAGCATCGAAATACCGCCTGCCCGACTGCCCAGGACAACCTAAAATCGGCATGGTGAAGTACTTTTTGCAACTTCATCAGTCCGTCGGGCAACCTTAATTTTGTTTTGGAGTAACTCGAATTTCTCACGTCTGGAATAAAATTAGTCCATTGTCTTTATTTACAATACGTTTCAGTATTTTGTCATGCGTTTATCGGAGATTCAACACCATTGATCGGTTTGATCGTCATGTTTTTCGCTACTTCGCCGAGAGCCGCCATTTGGGAATTCCCATTTGGGGGAATCCCGTTTTGGCGCAATGCATTATGGGTATTATCATGATGTCACACAGCTGTTGCTATGGGAGGCTGAAACATGTCTGCCCAGAGATGTGTTTTTACTGTTGCACTGTTCATCCTTTTCATAATGGCAGTCGCACAGTCGTCACTGTTTAACTTTGGTTTCAAATCTATGGGTGTTGACAATATTACTGCTAAAGTATAGGGTGACTCTGCTAAGCGACAGACAGCGGAGGATTATGAGAAAACTCGCTCGCGGTTATATGAACCATCGTGGGAAAATAGCCGCCCTTGGCTGAAACATGACGATGCACGTGGGATGTTCTGTTCGGTTTGTGTGTGACACGGTTCTCTGCAAATGGAGAGTTAGTTCCCCTTGAAAATTTTGGGCAAGGTAAATCTGCTGCGAGCAAGTGAATTTTGAATTATTTCGACCCCTGCACTTAACATTAAATGGATGACTGGACATTGGTCGACTGCTTCCATACCAGTCTGTCTTGTACAGTGTTAGGATATTGGGTAATCATAGCAAACTCCAGGTGAATCAAGTTGTAATCTTATTAGGAAAAAGCTGGCACCCCTACCTTACATAATTTGATAACCTGCCATTGTATCACAGGCAACAATTCTTGAAAGTTTATTCGGTTATAGGTCGGATCTTATATCTGAATACATTTATTCTATGGACACACAACGAACAGGCAAGAAAATTAAACAAAGCAAAATTTCTTTTATCCAATCTTATATCCAAGGCCAGGACTTGAACCATCAACCTCTTGTTCAGCATGTTCAGGAGTCTAGTGCCCTACTGACTAAGCTAAGGCCCCACAAAAAACATAAATAGTTTCATTACCATCCATGCCTGATTTTCGTCCCATCCAGTTAATTTATTTCAAATCTTATGGAGGGGGGGGGGGGGAAGTGATGCAAAGTGTTTAATGCAAAATAACAGCCATCGACAAACAGAGTTTTATTCATCGGTCAGCACATACATTCATGATTGCACCTTAATAATTGTGTAATGGTGCATTCGATGAGATGAAAAATTACCACCAGATTCAGCACAGTCCATGTGTAAGGAAAACATATGACTCAGCCTGTCCATTGAAGCGTGGAAATATATGACCCGAAGAGTTGATGGGTAGACACTCTGTCGAAACGAATGCCAACTGGTAGGTATTATTGCTTTTTTATGAGCGCAAATCCACCCGATGTCACCCAGAATGAGATCGGGAGGCGGCAATTTTGCGATAGGAAATTTTGATTCAATGGCTGAACCCCACATTGTCAATATCACAAAATTAAATACCAGTAGGACAGGTTTAGCTTGTTGTACTAGTGGCTTCCCTCTATACGTGAGTACCTTTATTCATTTGTGACGCCAAAAACATAATTTAAACAAATCAATCCTATTGAAAGTGCAAAGTTAGAAAAACTGCGCAGGAGAGCACTTCTTACAGAAATCATCATCATCAAATAATGAAAAAAAAACAAAACAAAAAGCAAAAAAAACCAAAAAAACGGATGGTAGGTAAAATGGTGGTGGCTGACGGGAAACAAGACATCAAGTCTGGACGACCTAAGGCTACCCTCCCCCTCTTCGTCTGGACCAAGGTCCAGTCCAGACCCCCCCCCCCTCGCGCCCCCTTCGACAAATTATTATGAGATTAGCACTAATTCGTCCTCCACACGACTCACAAACAGACAAACAACATTCAACGATTATCCTTATATGGGACCTAAAATCGGGTAATTTTTTAACTTCGACGTGAAAACTGAAATCTTTCTACGAGTTGAAAAATTATGTGACAACGTGAAACCATCTGCAAAGGAACACTTAGGGCCTTGATTGCAATCAAAGAAAAGAGTTCATGAGTCATGTGAGAGCTAACATAATTCAGAACGACCACAAACAATTCTGCCATCTCTGAAACAACCAAATATCAATATTTTACCTGCCCACTTATCAAGAACGAATCCATCTTGGAAACTTTAATTCGCGCGCCACCTGTTGACAAAATTAAAACCTACTGGGATCCAGTCCGTCCATTGTATTGTATTACGGGGGATAACTCACAGCGAACGTTCACATCTTCGATTCTCCAATGTTCTTTTGCATTGACCCATGGCAAGCCTTTGAAAAACTTTACCCGAGGTAATATTTGACAATGCCTATGTTGCCTATCTTATTTGATGTACAATTCACTTCTCCGAGACACAGAACAGGGTGTTTATCAACACAAAGTGGATAGAAAATATTAAATTAATATTTCAACAATGTGAAATGAACGATATTTTGGCTGTCCCAGTCTTTTCCAAGTTTTCCATGTCATGAAAAAGAACATTGAAATACGCCTGAGAGATCAATTCAATCAAAGCTGACACGAGTCTAAAGGCACCTTTTTATCAAGTGTTTAAAGAATCTATACATCTCGAAAAATATTTAATAACACTACCCTCCAAATTCAAAATCCTATTCACGAAATCTCGTACCGGGATCATTCTACAGTAAAGTCCAGTTTTCATGTCCGCGTGCCAAGCAGCTAAAAAGCTTTGTATTAGGCGGCTTTTAATGTTTGTGGTCATCGTATATCGTTAATTTAAGGATTTATAATGATCATCTACCGATTAACAAATAAAAAAGACTTCGTTTGCATATTTTCTGAGTAATTTAAGATTCTTTGTACCAACAAAAATACATGTCCCCTATCGCATTCTCTGAAACTGTCGATGATGAAAAAGACATTAAAAAGCGATATGTCTTGTTGCAGTTCATTTTATTGTCAAGAATATGGTGAATATTTGTTATTTCCTGCAAGGTGAGAAGTAAATATTCTATAATTTTGAATAAATTCTCATACGTTTCCTTGAAATCTTCTGTCCTTGCGTCGCCTGTCATGATCTACGTCACGGCAAACTGGCCTGATCTCTGGTGGCAGTGGAGTTGGCTTCAGATGATCGTAATGCAATGTGCATAGCTTTTCCACATTTCACTAGTTTTGGGCTGAGATTGACCGACACTAATAGTCCGTGGGCTGAGTAGGTCCACCTTGCACCCCCCCCACCACTCTCCGAAACTATGATTTCTTAGTACTTTGGAATGTGCCGAAGAAGAAAATATATGTTAACACGCGAGATATTGGGATGAACTGGCAGATCAGAGAAGTTAAAAATTGCACCTAACGCCTTTATTTTGCGCTCACGGTAAGGGGGTGGGGTTGCCAAAATGTTCCTAACTTTTTTATTTGTTGTCCAATTGATTGCAATGAGGTATCTTTTTGTTCAGCATAAATGGAGGAATTAGTCCAAAACAGCAAACGTTCTAATATTTCAATATTATGACGTCAGTAGGGGGCCATCTCAAAATTTCACGAAAAAAATGTCAAAATTGACTAACTACAAGCAATACTGGTAACTAGTCATATTTCTGCAACATTATCTATGTAACCTGGTTTAATATGTTGTTTTCATTTGTATTTTGTGCTTCAATACATTGAAATATTTCCAATGTTGTAAAATAGCACTAACATGGATAACTAACTTAGCACTATGTTACTTATGCAATGAATAGCAGGGGTGAGGTTGCTAAAATGTTCTTAACTTTTATATTTGTTGTCCAATTGATTGCAATGAGGTATCTTTTTATTCAGCATAAACGGAGGAATTAGTCCAAGACAGCAAACGTTCTAATATTTCAATATTATGACGTCAGTAGGGGGCCCTCTCCAAATTTCACGAAAAAAAATGTCAAAATTGACTAACTACAAGCAATACTGGTAACTAGTCATATTTCTGCAACATTATCTATGTAACCTTTTTTATTTGTTGTCCAATTGATTGAAATGAGGTATCTTTTTATTCAACATGAGCCGGAGAATCAGGCCAATATAGTAAACTTCTAATATTTACTTATTGTGACGTCACTAAGGGGTCATCTACAATTTTCATATGAAATCGTATTTTTACCAAAATTGTTACCTAAAATGGTTCAAATGATTCTTTTTGGTTAGCCGAACACATGCAGGATACAAATATATTTGCTAGTAAGCGCTGAAGTAACATTCAACATAAATATGCAAAGTAGAATATCAAGATGTATTTATTTGAAAAGTTCGTTCGTTTTCTTTATGGGGGTGAAGTTATCTAAATGGTTATAACTTTTTTATTCCTTGTCCAATTGAGTGAAATGAGGTATTATATATGTGACATAAACTGCAATACTGGATATTAACAATGGTGCGCAGGGGTTAAAGAACACTTCCGGTCACGGAACCGGAAGTTGTCGCAAGACAGGTAGCGCCCCTTGTCGGAAATAGGTCAATAAGAACCAATTTAGCCTGTCAATGGTCAAAAGAGCCAATTTAGCCTTTACATCATGTCAATGATTAAAGGTCATTTCCGGTCACGTGACAGTAATCATGGAAAACCCGGATGCAAGATGAGGACCCGGATGTAAGTCCACAGTACCCGGATGGAAGACAGGGGAACGACGAGAAAACCCACTGGGAAGCCCGGATGTTGACAAGGTCCGAGATGTAAAATCCACTGCCCACACATACACACACACACACACACACACGCGCGCGCGCAATGTGGCTCAGTCGTACACCAGTACATCTCAGTCCTCGACTTGGGGGTAGTTGAACTGAGTGTGCTAAAAATAGATTACCAGCTAGCGTGCCATAAAAGGGAAGCGGCCTGGCCGTTTCATCAGACACTCTGAGACAGCGGGAACTCCCACCCATCGCTTACTCAGCCCACGGACTATAACTGGACTGTCATGCATTATACCATATCTTTGATGTATTATACCTTATCTGTGCTGTATTATAATCGGAGAGGTATCAATGTGGAGCACTCGTGGCTCCGATTGGAGGGGCTGGGTCGTGGAAATGACATCATTCTGCACATGTGCAGTTGTGGAGTAGCAGTAAAAGGGAAGTTGCGGAAATGTGCAAGAGCACTATATCACATCGGGGTATATATTTCATCCAAGTATAGCGGATAGCGGTTGTCCTGAATAACAACAAGTTCAGCAATGTTTATACAGTTTATCATCCCCAATGTTACATCATACCCAGGCTGGGGGAGCCGCCCTGGGAATGTTTAGTATGTTCACAACAAAACAAATTGAAATATCAAACAACATGTTTTATTATTTAACGCACCATCACATTAGGTACAAGTGTTTACTGAGCTCAAGTCAATGATAAGCATGTAGACGTAGAGAGTATATACGGCATGTTAGGCTATTCATCAGTGCACGGGTGACGCATTCTGCCGAGAGAGTTGACCAGTTCTCTCCCCCGAAGAATGTAACATTGGTGACCCTCTCCACTGTCCTCTTGTTGGGGCGTTGGCGTTGTGCCCATTCCAGGGGATCCACGGTGTCCAGTTTCTCCAGCATCGTCTCTAGCGACGCCCGGCAAATGATGGTGAAAGGATGGTCGTACACTTGGTTGTTAGCACTGGAATAGAAATAGCGCAGTTGAAGATCCATCATCTTATGACGTATACGATTTACCCGAAAGCGACATTTATTTTGAAGGCTGTACGTTGGTCATAGAAGATGGCTTCCTGCGTAGACGGGCGAGGTCGGTCAGTCGGAAATTGTAGATATCTTGAATAGGGCGATGACGGTGGAAACAGTGCCGTGTCATGGGCCAATGGCGCTGATAGATGTCACTCACTGGATGGGCGTCCTATAAGAGATCGCTAGGAACATTTATAGGCTCGTCCGCGAAGTGTACTTTGCTCTCCATGTCATACAAAATCTGGCCCAAGGTCTTGTCGTCGGAATTTGCCTATTGAATTAGGGCGACATCATCATCATTATCGGCCCTCGTGAGATGGGTGGGAGTTCCCGCTCTCTGAGAGTGTCTGATGAAACGGCCAGGCCGTTTCCCTTTTATAGCACGCTAGCTGGTGATCTATTTTTAGCACACTCAGTTCAACTACCCCCAAGTCGAGGACCGAGATGTACGGTGTACGACTGAGCCGCATTGCGTGTGTGTGTGTGTGTGTGCAGTGGACTTTACACTCCGGACCTTGTCAACATCCGGGTTTTCCAGTGGGTTTTTCCTGTCGTTCCTCCGTCTTCCATCCGGGTACTGTGGTTTTACATCCGGGTCCTCATCTTACATCCATGTTTACTGTCACGTGACTGGAAATGATCTTTAACCATTGACATGATGTAAAGGCTAAATTGACTCTTTTGACCATTGCCACGCTAAATTGGTTCTTATTGACCTACTTCCGACAAGGGGCGCCACCTGTCTTGTGACAACTTCCAGTTCCGGTCACGTGACCGGAAGTGTCCTTTGACTCCTGCGCACCATTGTTAATATCCGGTATCGCAGTTTATGTTGCATATATAATACATCATTTCAATCAATTGGACAAGGAATAAAAAAGTTATAACCATTTAGGTAACTTCGCCCATACAGAAAACGAACGAACTTTTCAAATAAATAAATCTTGATATTCTACTTTGCATATTTATGTTGAATGTTACTTCAGCGCTTGCTAGCAAATATATTTGTACGGTATCCTGTATGTGTTCGGCTAACCAAAAAAGAATCATTTGAACCATTTTAGGTAACAATTTTGGTAAAAATACGATTTCATATGAAAATTGTAGATGCCCCCTTAGTGACGTCACAATAAGTAAATATTAGAAGTTTACTATATTGGCCTGATTCTCCGGCTCATGTTGAATAAAAATATACTTCATTTCAATCAATTGGACAACAAATAATAAAGGTTACATAGATAATGTTGCAGAAATATGACTAGTTACCAATATTGCTTGTAGTTAGTCAATTTTGACATTTTTTCGTGAAATTTGGAGATGGCCCCCTACTGACGTCATAATATTGAAATATTAGAACGTTTGCTGTTTTGGACTAATTCCTCCGTTTATGCTGAATAAAAAGATACCTCATTGCAATCAATTGGACAACAAATAAAAAAGTTAAGAGCATTTTAGCAACCTCACCCCTATTATTCATTGCATAAGTAACATAGTGCTAAGTTATTTATCCATGTTAGTGCTAGTTTACAACATTGGAAATATTTCAATGTATTAAAGCACAAAATACAAATGAAAACAACATATTAAACCAGGTTACATAGATAATGTTGCAGAAATAGGACTAGTTATCAGTATTGCTTGTAGTTAGTCAATTTTGACATTTTTTTCGTGAAATTTGGAGATGGCCCCTACTGACGTCATAAAGTTGAAATATTAGAATGTTTGCTGTTTTGGAGTGATTCCTCCATTTATGCTGAACAAAAAGATACCTCATTTCAATCAATTGGACAACAAATAAAAAAGTTAGGAACATTTTAGCAACCCCACCCCCTTACCGTGAGCACAAAATAAAGGCGTTAGGTGCCAGTTTTAACTTCTCTGATCTGCCAGTTCATCATATATTTTCTTCTTCGGCACATTCCAAAGTACTAAAAAATCATAGTTTCGGAGAGTGGTGGGGGGGGGGTGCAAGGTGGGCCTACTCAGCCCACGGACTATAAGGGAGTATGTTTATTCTGTGTCATCTACGAACGGATATTACCTCAGTGAAAATCTGTGTTAGTGCTGTTATCTCTAGATAAAAGGTTAGATACAGACTCCATCCTTCATATTTACCGAATGTCCCAGGCTGGGTATACCAATATTGACGATATTAGATGATAACCAATCTCAAACTGATATAGAAAAGTACGTATATTATTCCACATGTATCCACATTGATAAGAAAGATTGAAAATATGATTTGTCTGTTTCTTTGCTATTCAGAAGTAAACAAAGAATATTATTTTGGAAGTAATCGAATCCTGGTCCTATGAATAGAGGATTGTATGTATTGTGTGACATTTTGCAATAGGAATATCATTGGGAAATATATATTAAAATATAACTAGAGAAGATTGTAATAAGTGTGTCCAGACAGGACATCTGAAAATATAATCAAATTTTATATGGGAAGCTGGGAACTTTTGCATCTTTGTTGTGACGTAGATGACAGAGGATTAACTATATAAATTCAAAACTCACCGTTTTCCAAGAAATATTTCCCATCAATCGCTTAAAAAATCATTATTGTCAAGAAAAAACTCCCTCGTAATAAATCATACCCCCGAAAATGCTGAAATGTTGGATTGAAAAATTCGGACTACTGCCACTTGAAACTGGCCCTTACTGTAGAACCACCCACCGGTACTTCGAATCATATAGACTCCCTATTGAGACAGGAAGATGGGAAAATATAACAAGAAATGACGGAACCTGTAAATTATGTATCTATTGGAGATGAATTTCATCATGTACTTCAATTTTCTTTTTTACAAACGATCGAATATTGTTAATTCGCCAATATTTCATCAATAACCCCTCTGTTTTCAAACTCAACGGTATTTTCCGTTGTTCATATAAGCCACAACTTATAAAGATATGTAAATTTCTGGACACTGTCATCAAAACATT
>JAVTVY010036156.1:0-16474 GCA_036873755.1 Hanleya hanleyi | reverse complement strand
TCTTTCAATAGCATCTACACATGTATGGCTTCAGTGTTCCATGATTTTCACAGCAACTTATTGCTTCGCTTTATGCGACTAATCATTCAAATTAGCCATTGCAATATTTCAAAAATGAAACATGGCTTCAAATGACATATTCGGTGAAATTTATTCCATAAATGAAAATGGAATGTGATGGCGTACTTCCATGTCAAGGTCATGGGCAAATTGCAGGATTCGAGAGGCAATGCCTAGTTAACAAATCAAGTTTAATTGACAGACACATAATCTAATCTGCTAGCATGTGCACATAAAAAACAGACCTCTGCTCCGAGTATTCTGACCCTGCCATGTGTGTGTATGCTAGGAGATTGTACATTGCTTCGGACAATTTAATCTAATTTATCTAATTTATTCATCAGTCAATGCATCTACAGAAGTTGGATATGACTTTGAGATGCAAGTATGCCATCACATGCCATTTTCATTTACAGAATAAATTTCACTGAATATGTCATTTGAAGCCTTGTTTCATTTTTGAAATATTATAGTGGCTAATTTGAATGATTAGTCGCATAAAACGAAGCAATAAGTTCCTGTGAAAATCATGGAACAATGAAGCCATAGATGTTGTTGAAAGATTCATGCACTGCAGGGTTTACGTGGATGTTCACATTTTCCATTAATATATAAAAACTGAAGTTGACATAGCCCTATACCACAATCGAGGTACAGCCTACAGGCATATACCTCGATCGAGGTATTATACCCTGATCAAGTTATAATACCTCGATCAAGGTTAGCCCCAGCAGGGACCTAATGATACTGTCATTAGGTCCCACGTACATCCTAGCCACCATCGTCGTGTAGAAGCCCGAATCGTATAAACAATGATTTAGTTGTTCCTTACCATGCATTTTCCGACAAAACGTATCATGAACTAGTCCGAATCGTCCGAACGGCCAACATCTGTTGTCTTTTGGAGTGGGTTTCGCCGCCTTTTGTACCAGTCGCTGCTGAAAATTTCAAACAGCTCCGCCATGTTTGTTTCCACGCCGGAGTGTCAACTGCGCAAACGGTGGCGTGTATGGTGTTTATTGCGGTCACCGTTTGCGCAGTTGACACTCCGGCGTGGAAACAAACATGGCGGAGCTGTTTGAAATTTTCAGCGGCGACTGGTACAAAAGGCGGCGAATCCCACTCCAAAAGACAACAGATGTTGGTCGTTCGGACGATTCGGACTAGTTCATGATACGTTTTATCGGAAAATGCATGGTAAGGAACAACTAAATCATTGGTTTCCTTAAGTGGCATTTAGAAGTTGGGAAGTAGATAAATAAACAAATTGCTTATGGATAACAACTTCTAGTTTATTCAGGACGACGTTTGACTTGAGAACGATACTAGTACCCGTATCGAAACGTCGTCCTGAATAAACTAGAAGTTGTTATCCATAAGCAATTTGTGTATTTAACTAAATCATTGTTTATACGATTCGGGCTTCTACACGACGATGGTGGCTAGGATGTACGTGGGACCTAATGACAGTATCATTAGGTCCCTGCTGGGGCTAGGTAGACGCCATGTTGTATGTATTTATGTCGCTACGCATGCGCACTTGGATTGACATGAAGAACGTCTACCGTAATATTGGGGAGGTCGGAGTCGCTTTGAAAACGGCTCGTGTACAGCTAATCACCAGCACTGCAAACTTTAATAAAAGCGACAATCGTGGGGAAGGAATTAACTTCCAGAAAATAACAGGTAAGGAGCATCAAAATTAACGTTTATACGGTACGGGTTATAGCACACGAAGATCAATGAACGAAGCGTGTGACTATCAAACGCAGGCGTTATTGATAGGAACAGTTGTGGCGAGGCAACGGTCCGTGTAACACTTGACAATTCAGCTTTCAGTCTCGCAAAATTGAAGGTAGAAAGATAGCAAGCTCCACATTGCTCCCGTATCCCAGCTTTCCGAAATGAATTTGGAATGTTAAAGCATTGTTCGATGTCTATTCTTGGGCGGACGTCACGTGGGCAATGACGTCGTTTCACGCCTTTCATGGCTAAAGATTTTTATATCTCGAGAGTACAAGCCAACGATACATACATATATTCAATCGAGATTTTGGTAACATGTTAGGTCATAAGCAGATCAGGAGCTAATCAAATACCGTACTATATAACGCAAGAGAGGATGCCAATTTATTTTTGTTGCATTCCACCTATAAAGTGCTTGACGAGGGCAAAAGCGAATTTTCGGGCCTCTTAAATGATATCAAAGGATCAATTGCTTCTGATTATATCTAAGTGGCAGCTACTACAAATATTGTCACATGAACAGATTCATATATATGTTGCATTTGTTTACATGAAGTCGCTGGGGTGTGTCGCAAACACTTTGTGATTCCGGTTTGTCACAGGATGCCTGTGGTTTTATTCCTCGCGAACTTGTATGTCATGAGAATTTAAATCGGTTTGCGAGCAATGAACATCTAGCGCACCGAACACAATTCTCTTTGATATCAGCGTATAGGTGATGTAAGCTGTCAACACAAAATTCGACTGGACGGCTATCAACATCGAGATCGGCTATCGAAAGTTATGCAAATATTTGATTATACTAGGTTCGCGCAGACATATTTGCGATAAAGGAATGTGCTACTCTATCCATGAGTAAATGCCAATATACTTGAATAAAATCAGCTAGGCGGGAAGTACGAGTCTGAGGAAGAAAGCAACCTGTAACCATCTGGGTCATCTGTACGCGGTAAGACTTATGGATGGAGAAGTGTACGCAAATGAGGAAGAAAGTTCATATCACAAGTATCAAAAGTCCATGGACTTCTGCAAGTATTTATATACACTAAAAGAAAAAAAAAGTATCAAGACGAGCAGTTAAGCTTTTTGAGCAATTCAGCTGTTTGGAACACTTAGTATCAGAATCAATCATCGTATACGGAATCGTGTATGTACGAAGATTGACGTCGACTTGACATGCCCTCCAGATCATTCCATCTTAGCTTGCTAAGGGCATTTCACGTTTCACTTAACTCTACCCTTAGCTCAATGTCTTCATTCTCCGTGTATTTCGCCCGATGTCATCTTAGCTTGCTAAGGGCATTTCACGTTTCACTTAACTCTACCCTTAGCTCAATGTCTTCATTCTCCGTGTATTTCGCCCGATGTCAGCTTCCCCAAGCATCAAGTCGCATGTCCGCTCCATTTAAACGAGCCAATGAAATTGTCCGTATTCAAATACTTTGACCTGGAAATCTCAGACAGGAGACGTGTCAATTTCACTTAAGCGCTCGACATGCTCGAGGCGCAAGACTGGGAGACCAAACCGAAGTTGTGTGAATTAGCTATTTTATTTCTCACTCTAATGGAGCATGCATGCTTCTTTGTTTTCCTTAAGAAAAATCATATTACAAGCGGCCTAACATATTTGTGAAAAATAAAATTGGCGACAGTTGACAGGAAAATGATATGCTTTTTATTTTGTGATGGGGGCACTCCGAGGCCCACCAAGGGATCGTTTCAATCGATCGCTTTCTGGAGGTGTGTCTTCGTTTTATGAATGTGATTGCACCGATGTCGGAGCTAACGGGACCAATCGGATATGACCATTTGGGAAACGCCCTATTACACTCAGATATCACCCGTTACCGCATGGCTACGAGTAGCCCCAGCAGGGACCTAATGATACTGTCATTAGGTCCCACGTACATCCTAGCCACCATCGTCGTGTAGAAGCCCGAATCGTATAAACAATGCTTTAGTTGCTCCTTACCATGCATTTTCCGATAAAACGTATCATGAACTAGTCCGAATCGTCCGAACGGCCAACATCTGTTGTCTTTTGGAGTGGGTTTCGCCGCCTTTTGTACCAGTCGCCGCTGAAAATTTCAAACAGCTCCGCCATGTTTGTTTCCACGCCGGAGTGTCAACTGCGCAAACGATGACCGCAATAAACACCATACACGCCACCATTTGCGCAGTCGACACTCCAGCGTGAAAACAAACATGGCGGAGCTGATCATATGTTCAAGCGGGGACTGGAACAAAAGGCGGCGAAACTCACTCCAAAAGACAACAGATGTTGGCCGTTCGGACGATTCGGACTAGTTCATGATACGTTTTATCGGAAAATGCATGGTAAGGAGCAACTAAAGCATTGTTTATACGATTCGGGCTTCTACACGACGATGGTGGCTAGGATGTACGTGGGACCTAATGACAGTATCATTAGGTCCCTGCTGGGGCTAGATCAAGGTATTTTCCCCAACCTGGTGTATACAGGGGATGATGATCACAACATCGATTATGGTATTTTTATTCATGGCGGCCCTTTTTCTCAAGTTAATGAAGGTCCAATAGGGCGCAAAGGTAATAATAAGTGCGCCATGGAGATGTTCGAGTTACCACCAGGGAAATCGTCGGCATAGCGGTGAGGGAAGGGAAACGCTATGAATCTTAGCTAAGCCTGTCCCTGCTTTATAATTTGATGTTTCTATGTCTATTTCGAAGATAATCATTCCAACCACCACAGTCACACAGCTGGCAAATGAATCAATAATGTCACAAGTTCTCCCGAGCGACCCACAGCCAGTCACTCACTCAAATTTGTAACAACAACAACAACAACAATACATTGCCAGTGCCCTATACCTTCGCACCAGCATCTCGTGGGTCTCGGACTTCGTTGAAGGTAGTACTCGGCAATCTATTCACCTTCTTAGTGAATCTTCCGTGTTCTTTCAATGCATTTCAAAGGTAATTTCGCCAGTCTCACATCTTCCTCGCGGAAATACACAATCCCCTCCGTCATGGTGTTGTTGTTGTAGGTCACCGTTGTTGTATCCCACTCCTATCCCGCCGTGCAATGCGCGAAGAGTGCGGAGTCTTCCGCCCACGTCATCAATCTATACCCAAGGGACCATTCTGTGTTCAGCGCGCGATCCATCCCGTGACTCCCGCCATATTTAATGATATCACCAAATAGAAATATATTTGCTGATATCAGCAAATGTTTTGCTGATATCAGCAAATTATTTGCTGATATCAGCAAATGATTTGGTGATATCAGCAAATGATTTGGTGATATCAGCAAAAAAGATGTATTTGCTGATATCAGCAAATGATTTGGTGATATCAGCAAATCAATTGCTGATATCAGTGAATGATTTGCTGATATCATTAAATGATTTGCTGATATCAGCAAATATTTGCTGATATCAACATTGATTTGCTGATATCATCAAATATTTGCTGATATCAGCAAATATTTGCTGATATCATCAAATAATTTGCTGATATCAGCAAATATTTGCTGATATCAGCAAATACTGAATAAAAAGCAAAACGGCTTGCCATACGACCGCCTTATCTAAGCTATTTGAAAACATCCGTGCTGATCAGTTAAATGGTTTCTTTGAAGAAATATCCTTATAAGGGCTGTTGAGGACTTGAAAAAGGCACTTGATTATCATTAATCTGTTGGAGTAGTCCTCATAGTTCTTTCCAAAGCCTTTATTTGCATTTCTTATGACTTGTTACAAACTAAACTTCAAGCATATGGCCTGGATCCATCCACCATTGTTATATCGTTGTTTATTGAACTGTATTGCTGGCTTATACATTTACTTCCTTTTCTGTTGAAACCTGTATATATAGCTGACTGAATACTCTAAATGTTTCCAACACGGGATGGGATAGACCGGACCTGAAACTGCATACGGATGACGACAACAAGAATTAAACAGCGCCGTGGGTGACAACGACCCAGAAAGAGAACGACCGGAAATGGAATACTCAACCCGACACAAGACCAGCAGCTTCACACCTATCATGCCACGAACTAACGGTTGTTTAATACAGAATATAATCATTTTACTTTCACGCAATGTAGGACATAGTCTGCCATCCTGTATCCCGATACACACTCCAAGCGCTGTTACAGACACAGATTTCTGGAAGAACCCGCCCAGTTCTCAAGGGCGTCGTTAGGTAAGTTGTTGGGTGCGAAGAACTCAATCACTGCGTCCAATTGCCTGTTATTTTTCTATGTTGGACTTCACAATACTGGACTCTCTAAAGAAAGCATAGGAAACAATCCCTTCTCTCGAAAAATCCTGACGACGCCCATGATTCTCCAAGGTTTTTTTTTCTGGAAGGCTTTGTGCGTATACGAAGGGGTACAAAGAGAGAGGAATCATCCACGCAATTACAATCAAAATGAACAATGAATACATATTTACCAGTATAACCTGACCAAAAACAGACAACTTGTACATTACAAGCTACGAACTGCAGTTTCAACCAAATCAACCTAAATGTTCATATTTATTCCTGACGATGGCATAATCATAGACGAAATATAGAATGTTATATCACGATGACTTACATTTTCGGAGTTACTTTCATCCTGGTTTGACCGAAATCTTGGAGGCTTTAAATATGCCTAGGCCTATGTGCAATACTAAAAAATATGGACAAAAATTCTGTCATATTTCGGAGTGAAAATCTGGAACGATCTTCCCCAACCTTTTCGAGAAATTCCCACTTTTAAGTACTTTAAGGACAAGTGAAACAACAACAACTGTGGGCGTGTGACTGAAAACTCGTTGAAAAGGATGTGTTCGCTTTAGATGGATTTTTTTCCTTCAGCGTCGCTCTCTACTAGTCTATTGTCTCGCTCCGAGCTGGCCGGTATGTTGTGATGTAATAGCTACCATATATATTTTTTCATGAAGGCTCCAGCTATTTATGAACAATAATCCGTTATATTAATATATAAATCGAAAATTGCCAACTGTCTGCCAAAAGTTCCGCGAACAATAAGTGAGGAAGTGAATACAAAAGCATATATGGCACAAGCATGATTTCTTGGGAAAGCAAAGCATCATCACTTGTTAAGGATCATTTTCTGAATAAAAAGAGGATATGTTGCAGAAGTTGCAAAACTGTAAACATCTACATTAGCGACAAATCGAGAAATGAGTATAGCCATATTGTAGTGACCAAACATTGATGATTAGCCGTACCTGCATACTGTGAACCAGGATTTTCCGTTTTTGGCCTAACATGCCTTCATTTATGACAAGTTTTACCGTATTACTTTTCCGTTCAGAGTTACAACTTTTATATTTTCGCTGCCTTCAGACGAAATACTCCCATTTAGAAATTATGTATATTTGTTACAATTAAGTTTCTGTTCTGCTGGATCGTCACAATATTCAACTACTGAACAAGTGATGTGGCTGTATGTGCGGAATTGTGTGTAACTCTATTCACGAATTATAATAACATAATGGATTATTTTCGTTGGCGGTTTGCTGTCTTTATTTCAAGTCCAAAATCAAGATGGAGAAAAAAGAAAAAACTGAAAATATTTGTTCTTATCATTTGGGGATTCGAACCCAAAAGTTGGCGTTTATTTAATCTGTGGTCCGGCACTGTAACCATTCGGCCAAACAGCTGTTACAATTTTTAGCTGAAGTAATCATGTACCGAATGACGATAAACTATATACTCTTACAGTGTAATCCAACCATTTTGACTTCTTTCTATATTATGAAAATATGACATCTTTGACCAAAACGGGTTTTAGTATCATTTAAGATCAAACGCACCGAAATTAAATAACTACGACTCCTTTTGTTTAAAGGTGTCATATTTTGTATATGAAGGGAATTCCCTGCAATAATACCACCAAAAACTGCAAAAGCAACCAAATATCTATTTTCGAATACCCGTAATATTTTTTTAGACATCTCTTCTCGGTGAAAAGTCAGAATACGAAAAATCAGTATTTTCTCACTCAAACTAATAAAGTTTGAAGCAAACACGAGGAAATTATATTTTCGATTTATAAACGCAACACACTAAGGAAAAAATTACAGTCAAACCGAGAGCACAAACCATCAAATCTCACCTGTTTTTCTTGGTAGGATATACTAGAGGCAATGTATTTCCATTCAATTCCATGCGCCATGCAATCAAAAAGACCATTTAGCTGATATAAGTGTACAGTTCTCTTGAAATAATAATTTGCCTTTAGTGTGACAAAAAAAAATCATCGTTAAACATTAGGCCTACAATTAGTATATCTTCCTGTACAAGTTACCCAGTCCACAAAGATCACAAGGCTAAACCTCAGTGTCCTCATTTATATGTCAATTATCACCTCACAATGGAGACAATGGAAATCAATGGGGACAATGGATAGGTAGCCTGGCTGATTTCTCTAATCATGATTGTGACGGAGCATGGTGCATTTCAAAGACAATGTATGTCTATTCTACCAAGAGCACAGGTACTGACTGGGCTGAAGAAGAAATTACATGTAGATTAGTTTTAGATGGACGAAGGTGAGTTCTTGTTGCACTGGGCCTTAAGAGCTTGATTAATAAATGGGAAGGGCCAACTTGTAAATGCACCATGTGTAAAACTTTAATCTGACTTGATCCATCATGTATACGCGTGTGGGAAGTATAGCTGTCTGTAATATATTTTAATATCTACTATTTTTATATTTTAATGTTTTACTAATGTTATCTTAGTCAAGTAGCAAGACTCTGATCTGTATATCAGAGTCATGGCGCGGGATCTCCCGTGTGTAATTCAGGTAGATAAACACACCGTCGGAAACAGACCAGAAAATTACATTCACTCGCCCCAAATTCCCACTATCGTAACATATGGTCCTATCGGTTTAGAATGCCATCAATATTATTAGTTACAAACACTTACTTGCACTCGAAATGCGGCACAGAGCGAAATGGATCGGGAGAGAATAACAAAGCTGCCATGTCAGTTTCTTGTCTTGTCGAACTCGCTGACAAGGTACGAGTTTCTTACACACGATTCCAAAATTTGACCCCTTTAAATTTCGCCCGTGGGACTAAATATAGAATCTCCTGCAGGCCCACACGTGTGCAATATTCCATGCTGACAAAACGGTAGACACTATCAGACTGTAGTTGAAGGGTACTTGGAGTTTTTTTTCAAATCAATATTGCACACGTGTGGGCCTGCAGGAGATTCTATATTTAGTCCCACGGGCGAAATTTAAAGGGGTCAAATTTTGGAATCGTGTGTAAGAAACTCGTACCTTGTCAGCAAGTTCGACAAGACAAGAAACTGACAATTAGATATTGGGCGTACCAGACCGTGTTCCATTCCCTGCCCCCTACATACTGCTCGGCGTTCTACCAGTGGAACCCAGGATACACATCCGAATGCTGTCACTAATCCGTAACATTTGTGCTGACGAGGAAACTGCTCTCTTTGACATCTGTGTGCGCCAGGTTGTTATGATGGGGCATGAGAAAAAGAGCTGGTTCGGTGAAATCAGGAAAATCCTCGCCATGTATGACCTTCCATCTATCCATTCTCTCCTTGACTCGGCTCCCTCAAAATTCTGCTGGAAAAGACTCGTGAAGAAGGCTGTTAAATCCTACTGGCAAGAAAAACTTGTATCCCTGGCTAAGCTGTACACATCGCTCAGATACATGTCACTCAGAGCTTTCACTGCTGGGAAACCACATATTGCAGTCTTCTCAGTTTCACCCAGCCTTACGGATGTCCGAGCTCTTCCCATCCAACTCAGAATCTTGACAGGGACATATGTGCTGCAATCAAGTAAGGCAGTGTTCAATCAATTTGCTGTCGACCCGTCCTGCCGTTTGTGTACTAAAGAAGCTGAGACTCGCACTCACTTCCTAGCTGCATGTGAAATGTTCAAATCCACTAGATTCAAGTTCCTGTCACTTCTACATGTCTCTGTCTGCTCAGTCTGCCTGAATCAACTTCGTATCATCTTTCCAATCTCCGAAATGACTGCAGCTTTCATCATTGACCCCTCAACGTTTCTGCGAGACTGCTCGTGTTTGACATCTGTAATGAGGATTTTGAGACAATATATCTACACCCTGCACCATCGAAGAACTGAACTTCTGAACTCAATGTGAGGTTACTACTCTGGAGCGTGCTACTTAGAACAATCAAATATCATCACTCCCTTTAAACTGCAACTTACCTTTGCTTGACTGTGAATGCTTATGTACTCCTAACCAGGAGGTGCTCCTACACACAGGAGGGATTTATGAACTATGAACTATAGCGGGGTAACAGCTGTTAATCTGTGAATGACGTAAGTGTATTCATTCGCCTCTCGATGGTTTCGCGATATTCTCTCAAAGCTTTATCGATCCAAATTTCTCGACATTCTCTCGATCATCATAAAACCATTGATTCTCGATGGGTCAAAAAAGACGAATAAAAAACGATATCGAGAAAATAGATCGAGAATTTTGAAAACGATTTCGTGTTTTCATATTTTTCTCTCGATAATCTCTTGAACGATTTTCGATAGGATCGGAATTTCTTCGAGAAAACCAACGAAAATTCTCGACTGAAGGAAAAACGATTAATGGAGACGCTTCCTTAGATGGATGACTGTACCCAAATCACCTCTAATACTCACTGATAATAAAAGATAGTACTCACTGACAATACAGGGTAATACTCACTGATATGCCAGGGTAATGCACACTGTTATGACAGGATAATACTCACTGACATGACAGGATAATACTCACTGACATGGAAGGGTAATACTCACTGACAATGCAGGACAATATTCACTGGCATGGTAGGGTAGTACTCACTGAAACGGCAGGATAATACTCACTGACAAAATAGGGCAATACTCACTGACAAGACAGGGTAATACTCAATGAAAAGACAGGGTGATACTGACATGGCTGGGTAATACTCACTGACAATACAGGGTAATACTCACCGACATGACAGGGTAATACTCACTGGCATGACAGGGTAATACTCACTGACAATACAGGGTAATACTCACTGACAAGACAGGGTAATACTCAATGAAAAGACAGGGTGATACTGACATGGCTGGGTAATACTCACTGACAATACAGGGTAATACTCACCGACATGACAGGGTAATACTCACTGGCATGACAGGGTAATACTCACTGACAATACAGGGTAATACTCACTGACAAGACAGGGTAATACTCAATGACAAGACAGGGTAATACTCACTGACATGACAGGGTAATACTCACTGACAAGACAGGGTAATACTCAATGACATGACGGGGTAATACTCACTGACATGACAGAGTAATACTCACTGACAATACAGGGTAATAGTCACTGACAAGACAAGGTGATACTCACTGACAATACAGGGTAATACTCACTGACATGACAGGGTAATACTTACTGACAATACAGGGTAATACTAACTGACAATACAGGGTAATACTCACTGTATTCCCCACTGACAATACAGGGTAATACTCACTGACAATACAGGGTAATACTAAATGACAAAACAGGGTAATATTCAATGATAAGAGTGATTTAGTGAGTGAGTGAGTAGAGGGGTTTAACGTCGTTTTCAACCTTGTTTCAGTCATATCACGACGGTACCTACATGTGCCAGAACACGAGAGTGCTCACAGTTCCTATTACCCTGGACACTGATCAGCCCAGCTAGTACAGCATCCGGTCACCCATCCAAGTATTGACCGAGCTTAATGTTGTTTAACTTCGGTGATCTGACCTGAACGACTCAATGACAAGACAGGGTAACAGCCCACTCAATGACAGTACTCACTGACAAGACGGGTAATAGTCACTGACAATAACAAACTTGCATGATTGATCGCACACATTTCATGGTACATCTTGCTAACTAATTTTCACAGAAACTCTCTGATTGGCTGCATTTTTCCCCCAATTTTCTTCACAAGCCAATAAAATTGCCCAAATTTCATTGGAGATTTTGAATTACCCAATCAAATGTCTTGAAACTTGAAGATCTCCCATGATGCATTGTTATTTCAATACCGCTCAACTAACTTTATGGATATACATGTATTTTCCTTGAGTGATACTATGGAGGCTGGAAGTCAAAACAACAGGAACAATTATTACGAATAACAACTTCTCTATTTGAGTAGCGATGTTTCGTGGAGCGTTCGAATCATATACGAAACATCGAATCATATACGAGACAGTTCAAGCTGCCGTATGCAGATTCAGTTGTATGGTGGGAAGGGGTGCGATGCGGGGGAATTTAAACGTGTCATGGTATTGCAGTATCAAATTAGACACTGTGGACATTTCTAAATAATAGAGCTGCGTATTATGTGAGTCATCCATCTGGAATTTTCTCGAAGCTGTGTGACCGATGATTAAATGACCGATATAGGAAGAGACCCGTATTACGATGGTAATTGGGTCACAGCGCCATCTACACATCTACACAGCGCCATCTGCACATCTACATGTATACGCTTGTATACATACTGTTTGTGGGTTAATCATTTTCGAGCTTTTTAGAAGTTGTTGTAATCGTATCCGGGTTAAATCATACGTCATTGCTGTACCGGTGAAAGTTTCTTGATTTGATAGAATAATCTCGAATGCCCGATAGAGTATAAATATCTCAACGTTTAGTGATCGGGAGGAGATTCAAACGGCTTCTATGTGGGTGCATTTGATTGTGCTACTATTACCTTAGCCTGAGATTACTGACTGCTGGATTGTATAATCCTGTTGAATTACTCCTGTGTTTTTACCGCTGTGTTATCTACGTAATTGAACTGACGGAAACTGGACAACAGCTGAGCGGCGTGGACTATCAAAATACAGGAACGCGTCGGCACGGACTGCATAGAGATTTGTACCTTAATACGGACTGTGAGTGATACACCGGTATAGCATTGAACAGTAAGACTATATTTCTCATTTATTTGATGTCTTGACCTTTCTTAATTTGTATATGATTTTAGTATTATAAATAAATATTTGATTGTTAGTCTTTGATTTCACAAAAGCTTTCTGTTGCGTTTTTCTATTGTCGTTCAGACGTAACAAACGTCATATTGTCATCTCAGCAATGAGAGCTCTCAAAGTGTTAACCTGTACGGGTTGATCTTTCAGTCGGTCACTACCAATCTTTATGTATGAATTCAGTAATAATGTAGGGTGTGTCGATCACCAACATGACGGCCGCCGCTTTTGCGCCGTGCGCAACAAACATGGATTGGCCTCACCTGGAACGAAGGAATACTATACTTTACATTTTGGGGAATACTCTTTTTTCGAACACACAACTATGATGTCATCTTAGCATCGTGATTAGTTATAGTCAATTGACTGTTTGCCTTATCTGTATAGAGATTGTTCTACCATAAATCTCATGTACTGATACCGTACTTTTTGCAAGACAAGTCTTGTAATAAAACAAGTCATTTGTCAAAACAAAACACACGATTTTGTTGGGCAGACATTTAGTGGAGAACTTTAGTGGCGCAGTTAACCAATGAAATGACAGCACTCCCGTTTCCGATTTACCTTCTGATCCAATTGTGCAATCCTCTCATTGTATATGCTCGAGGTTAACGATAATATTAATGAGTGGAGAGCTTGGAAGAATTCTAGGAAATAAAATGTTTATGTTCAAATAAAAAATATCAAAGCTAGACGACGAACATTTGTGGCTTTCTCTAAAGAGAACAAGAATACAAGGACAATATTTTAACAAGCATGATTTGGTTATTTTAAGTATTATTGCATGAATAAGAAAAAAACAAACAAAAAAAAAACAAAAAAACGAAAACATTCTTTTTATTAGACCTTAACCGGAAGTGAATAATTGAATCACCTCTGATATATATACATTCTGTGTGTCATTTGTGCCCAAATGTGTTAATATGATCTTTGCTTCACCGAAGTATTATTCGTGAAATACTTGTTTCACTTTTCAGGAGAGTCTGATCCAGACTGTCCATTTTGTAAAGTAAACTGTGCCCCGGGTGTTAGGGGTTTCAGGGGTACGAAAGGCGATAAAGGACATCACGGATTTCCAGGTAGGTCGCAAACATTTCAAACGCTACTCTGGTGTTGATTCACAATGATATGGACCCGCATTGCAGGCAAACACAAAATATTTTATTTTTTTCGTCTAAACCTTCTCGAGAATCATAGATCATATTTTACTTTGCATGAAATCTGTTTGTACATAATTTAATCTGACCAGGGCTACGAGTACTACAGAAATAAATTCACAATTTTCACAACTGGACTCCTGACTGAAGGACAGGTTCACAGTGACATGGAGAGGACTGCGATGAAAACGTATAAAACGCGGTTTCGGATACAGACGGCGACTCAGGCAATGTTAGCAAGTCTGATGGCATATGAATACGTTTTGTTCACAGTGACGTGCACAATGTAATTACCAGCCATCTATCTGCCCGTTATTGATCATCAGACTACAAAAACATTCTTAAGTATCAAGTTGAACATTTCCATTCAAGGACTCGCATTTTGACAATGACACGGAAGATAAGCTGCTCGACATAGACGGAAGAAGGCAAAATCGTTTATCAAATACATATTGGAAATTGGATTGGAATAATCAAAATGTTATTATTATACATAGGAGGGATTGGCCCAAATATTTCAAAAGTTATTATATGTGGAGTGATTTTGTAGAGCTGTATATCGAATGCGTGCAAATCGGTATTGTTTTTTCTTGACTATATGGAAATCCGAATAATGGTTCTACAGGTAGAAAGCTAAGCTAAGATTGGTTCTCTATAGGCCACAAGGGTGGTCCCTCAAAGAATAAAATTTTGTCGCACAGGGAGAAATAATTCCAGTTCTTCTGAAAATGTGAAGTAAAGAGGTTGTTGATCTTCAAGCTGAACTATATAGGCTTTTGCTATCCAACAGGTTAGGGCGATCCCGCTCTCTAAAATGGAGGTAAAAAAGGCCGTTTTTGCTCAATAACTTTTGATTCCTGCTTAACCAATGCATCAAAATTTCAGGCGCATTGATTTAGCTATTGTTTCATGTCATAAAATTAATTTGCCATGTGAAGACCCAGCCAATGTTGTTTAAACAACGCGAAGGATGTTTAGCCTATTATTATGCAAGTTAGATAGATGACAATTTACTACTTTTACTACCATTTAATGGGGATAGATATGTCTGTATGCGCCACAAGAGGATTTTCCTGAATTCATTATATGAACTGCTTTATTGAGCGAAAACGACCCTTTTACCTTCATTTTAGAGAGCGGGATTCCCCTGACCTGTTCAACAGTGCGGTACAACTCCAACACGGGGAACGTTCCCAAATTGGGAAATATATTTCCTGAACAGAAAATCTTTGGCAAATATGGTTGTTCATTCATAAATTGCAAACAACACAAATATTATACTCAACTGTCCTCTAAATAAGCAAGTTTAGTACTGTTTCATTATAAAAAATAATTATTTTTCTTATTATGGTTTCAATTGATCGTTAGCCCACAGTAGGGCTGACCGATGTTTACATTTCAGGAAACCATTGACTGGAATATCTCGGGCTAGCAATGGCTAACGATCAAGATACTGATCATGTGATAGCAGGGTCAAAGTGAGCTATCTTTGTGTGGATGGTCAATGTGCATAGAAGTGCAGAGACAGAGAAAATTAGGATCCAAATTTCATAATAGCATTATTTGAACAATTGAAACCATAATAAGAAAAAAAATTATTGTTCTGCATTATGAAACAATAATAAATTTGCTTATTTAGATGACATTTGAGTATAATATTTGGGTTGTTTTCAATTTATGAATGAACAACCATATTTGCCAAAGTTTTTCTGTTCAGGAAATATGTTTCCCAATTTGGGAATGTTCCCCGTTTTGGAGTTGTACCGTACTGTTCAAAGTGAAATATATAGGCTTTTGATATTCAAAGTGAAGTATACAGGTTTTTGACATTCAAGAGGACATTTGTACCCACCCCCACACAGAATAAAAACAACAACATTAAAGATCAAACAAACACCGTGAAAACCAACGACGATCATCCGGACGATGACATGAATAAGAATATGTCAAAATATTGATTTACAAAATACTTTTCACTAAAATTTTTGGAGTCACCCTCCTCCTGTATTATGCGAAGTTAATTAGTGGAATTCAAACGAAATAATTCTATGTTATCCATTTTCAGGGCCCCAAGGAGAAGGTGGATCAAAGGGTAACCGTGGAGATCCATGTATCCCACCACCACCAAGGTGTAAGTTCATTCAACCTACTCTCATTGTATTAGATGTAATTCTGAGTGCTTTATACATAATACAGTCCTTGGAGACTAACATTATATAATACAGTCCTTGGAGACTAACATTATATAATACAGTCCTTGGAGACTAACATTATATAATACAGTCCTTGGAGACTAACATTATATAATACAGTCCTTGGAGACTAACATTATATAATACAGTCCTTGGAGACTAATGTAACGTGTACGAGCAGGACCAGTCGTAGTGTTTGGAAGAAAACGAATCAATAACCGGGATTGCCCACTGGCATTCTGGCCGTCACCGTCGTTAACCCCTTCACTAGTAGAGATCCGGGGCTCGAAGAGATGATCC
>JAVTVY010036155.1:0-17432 GCA_036873755.1 Hanleya hanleyi | reverse complement strand
AATCTCAGCAAATTCGTGATTTCCTTGATTTGCCATCTTGATTTACTTATATTGCATTTTCACCATATTATAGTTACAACACATATAAGGGAAGTGGGAAGAGGTGCCCAGTAGCTGATATAGGTATTGTGGAGTCACCCAGTTTCTACGTCAAAAAGGGGCTAATAAATAACAAATGTCCATGCTGATGTTTTCTGTTCTCAACCCACCTGATATAGCATAAATCTCCAGCTTCTCCAACGCACCACTCCGTGGTAAAGCGCTCCCCATTGCGTTCATTCCTCGATTATTTCTATTTGCAGAATCAGAGACAGAAGTGGGAAATTGGTTCCCGAGAGAGTAGAATGCTGCACATGACCACAGGCAGGGTTGTCGTGCTCGTAAGGTAAAGACCAGTTGGTCTGCGAAGGCAATTTTTTTGTCTGACCGTGTAATGCTGCTACCACTCGTTAACATAGTTTGGACATTGTTGTTGTAACCACTGTAACTAAACACGCAGGCGATATCAGGCGACGCCGTGTAACCTCCGAGAACCCATCCGCTGGTTGATCCCAAGACCAGAAACTTGTCAACATCAATAGCAACATCCCAGTTTACAACGGAGTTGCTATTGCTGACCGCTGTCAGCTTAAAAAGCAAATCATTTTGAAATGGCTTCCCGATCGCTGTCTCTATGCTTCTCAGCAGTTGGGGATTAGAAGTTAAAATATCTGAAATGAAAGTAATGAAGAGATGTTGAATTTGAGCTGGAGTTTACCATTTACATGTAGCCGATATACAGAATATACATTTATAAAAAGATTTTTTTATACATGCTGTACAATCGTTGATTTTCATGAATCTGTTTGGTTCAACATTGTTCTTTTTCAGAAGAAGCAGAAGCCACCCCTTACAATTTCATGCTCAAAGAAATTCACGGAGATTATCTCATTAAAATTGGTATTGGTGTGTAAGGGACCAGGCAAGATTTATCAAGCGGTAGGACAGGTGCAGAAAATATTCGAATTGAAGAAAATAATCCTTTGGTCTTCCTGGTTTCGAGATAAAAGCCAAAGACTTTTTTATATTTCTCATTCAAGCATTTGTCACTCTACGCTATAGGCTGAGCTTTAGGTCTAGTTCAACAAAACATTTTGTTTTATGAGTCAGAACAAAACTGTTTCCAATATTCTTGATATCGTATCCATGGGGTCGTCAATACATGTACCTGTATGTCATTGTTGAGAAGAAATTTACTCTGAATCATTTATTCTTTCCTCAGTACACATAAGAATTGTGGTGCATATTCAGTACATAGTTTGTGACAATCATATTTTGCTTTTCACAAGGGATAATTCATTCCCCCCAAAACTACTCATACCCAACGTGCACAGTGATAAAATTGCAAATATGTTTACAGGTGATTGCTAAGATGAAATTTGATATAACTTGAATCATTCCATGCCAAACCATATTAAAATTGAGCTATATGCTAAGGACATAAACTGTTTTACCTCAAGCTGTGATTGTGGTCAGGGAGAGTTGACCCTCGTTCAGAACTCATCATAACCATTATGAAATTGTAAGCTGTAGAGAAGTATTTATATCAGACTGCCCTTATTTATTTTTTTTTACACAATCAATCTTTAAATTGGACTCATTACTCAGTGCATAGTGTAGTCTCACTCAAGTTGTATTGTATTCCCTATCTGCCATACTGTCAAATTGTAAGCCGTACATGTACATGTGTGCCATTGATGAGATGAAATTTGATATAAATTATTTATTTCTTACTCACCAACACTAAAATTAAGATACACTCGAGTCCGTACATAATTTTAGAATTAGTCGGTCTTATTTCAGGTAGAGATTTGAAGCCTGATCAAAAACCGTCATCTCCTATCTGCCCCATTGTGAAACTATGAGATGTAGAAATATATGTATCTAAATGGTGATAAAATTTGCCCTAAATAATTTATTTCTTGCCCCATCATCATTGGAATTGTGCTACATATTCAATAAAGCCTAGACTTATTCAAGCTTTGTTTGTGCTCAGTGAGACAAAATCCTTTTGAAGTATCAATATTCTGTATCTGCCACAGCTATGCTTGCTGTGGAAATATGTGTATATTGAGATGAACTTTGATCTAAATTCTGAATTTCTTACTCAATTAGCATAAAGATTGTGCTACATATTCGACACATAGTCAAGGCCCACTCGAGCTTTGATTTTGAATGAATCTCTTCTCAAAACATCCATTTCTCATGTCCGTGCTGGGATGAAATTTAATTTAATGAAATCCAAAATTCACTCAAGCATTCAATTGAGTCAGGGAAATTGAATCCCTGCTGAAAAATGTTCATTCTATATAGTGACCATGGTAAAATCGTTTGTTATAGGGTTTATACACTTGAAAAAGCAATGAAGGAAAAGGAATGATGAAAAAGCAGAGAGAATTGGCATACCAAATTTCTACGAGAAAAGTAAGTGCCCTATATATCATATAACTTGCGAAAAAAGTTCATGTCTTATTGACAGAATTGCAGAAAAAGTCCTTGTTCGCCACACTTCTGCACCGGGTCTATCCCGCTGATAAATATAGCATGGTCCCTAAATCAATAAATTGAAACTGTGAATTATACATCTGACTGTTAAACAATAAACCATTAACGTTTAGATGAAACAAATACTGCATGGGTATGAAAGTGTATTTCCCCCAATAGATATCGAGTATTATCTGTTTATCAGATTATCCCCACCTTCAATGTTTAGTTATCTTTCTTAAATTCTCAAACACAAAAAAAAATCATATTATTAAAGTAGGGCATGTTCTAGATATTTAGAGTGTCGTGGTATGAAAAACATCGTAGGGTGTGAATCTTGCCTATGGAAAAATGTCTTCTACTTTCACCTCATGTGGCTATGCAAGGGCGTAGACAAGGGGGGGGGGGCTTGGGGGTGCTTCAGCCCCCCCAAATATTGATGTCCGGCAAAAAAAAAAAAGGGACAGAAAAAAAGGGGAGAAGGAAAGAAAGAAAGAAAGAATGAAACAGAAAGCAATCATAGCAGAGAAGTAAATGTTTAGCTTGTCACATATCATAACCCTGACCAGCTGTCTAGGGAAACTATTTACACAAATACTTAATAATAGGTTGATTAAATTTATAGATGAAAAGGGTTTAATATCTGAATCACAAATAGGCTTTAAGAAGGGGTGCAGAACATCTGATCACATTTTTGTGCTCAAAACTCTAATTGATAAATATACCAAGAAAAAAGGTAAGCTGTATTCCTGCTTCATTGACCTCCGCAAAGCATTTGACTCGGTATGGCATGATGCCCTATTCCTTAAGCTGCTAAATGCTGGAATCAGAGGTAACCTGTACAGGATCATTAAGAACATGTATCTTGTCAGTCAATCCTGTGTCAAATTGAAATGTGGTCTCAGTAAGACTTTTCCAGTCACAAGGGGAGTCCACCAGGGCAGTGTTCTTAGCCCGATACTATTTAACCTGTTCATCAATGATCTTTTAGAAGCTATGGAAAGCGAAAGCTCACCCTCTGTATGGGACTCTCCAGTCCACTGCTTAGCTTATGCTGATGATATTGTCTTACTTTCCCTCAATGAATGTGATCTGCAGGCCAAGCTAGATAGACTCAGTGAATACGTTAAAAAATGGGGGCTATCTATTAATGTAGAGAAATCAAAAATTGTTGTTTTTGGGCAAAACCAAAAAAGTAACCGTATATACCATATTGGAGAACAAAGAGTTGAATGCGTCAACTCCTACAAATATCTGGGCCTAGTGCTACATAGTAATGGGAAATTCAATAGAGCTATATCTAATTTGGCAAGCAGAGCAAGCAAAGCATTGTACTATATTAGACATGCCTTGAACTTTCATAGTATTAGACCAGAGTTGTCATGCAAACTATTTGATTCTATGATACAGCCTATCCTCACTTATGGGTCAGAGGTCTGGATAGGATACCTTAATGAATCCAAGGATGTGGTTAAACTCATCAACGCCCCAAGTGACATTCAACGGGTTCACGTAAAATTTTGTAAAAGCATCCTTGGGGTACACCCTAAAGCTGTGAACATGGCAGTACTAGGGGAATTAGGACGCGCCCCAACTAACCTCTATGCAATCTCAAGCAGCGTAAACTTTCTACTTCATATACTCAACTCTGATCCATCATCTCTAGTGTATAAAGCTCTTTTGGAGCAAGCTGAGGATAATAGAGTTAACAACTGTACGAACTGGATTAGTTATATTAAACATGCTCTAGCAGAGATAAACTCTTACCATATCTGAGAGAATCTTGGATGTCAAACACCGAAAGCCACAAGTAAATATATTAAATCCAAACTCCTAGAAAAATTTACTGACTTTTGGAAAAATCAATTAAATCAGTCAACTAAACTAGAAACCTATCGCTGCACGAAAAAAATCTTAAGCATGGAACAGAACACAATGGCAGTGACTAACCGACGTCAGCGCACAGCACTAATAAAACTCCGTATTAGTGCGCATAAACTAAAAATTGAAAGTGGAAGGTACACAAATCCCAAGACTCCCAGATGTGATAGAGTTTGTGAGACATGTGATACAGTGGAAGACGAACAACATTTTTTGTTACACCGTAAAAATCATGAATCTCGTAGACAGGACTTCCTCCAAAGGATTAAACACATTATAGATGTTAACGGTGACCCTGGGGAAGTCTTCAACACTTTAATGTCCTGCGAAAATTTAGATGTAACAAAACGCTTAGCAAAGTTTGTGCACGAGTGCTTTTGCCAAGAACAGTAAAATTTGACTGGCATAAAATTATCTATGGTGCGATACCCAAAATGGGCTATACTATGTGATATTTAAGTTGACACAATTGTGTTACAACAACCAGCATGCTTGTTAAATTGTCCAATCCATGTACTTCCGTATTAGCCTTGTTGTTAGTGTTGTCATTGTGAAGGTCTTGTTACACGTTTAACCATTTGTTTCAATATGTCTTAATGTCTGTGTATTTGTATGTTCAATTTTATTCATCCTATGTATGCGTTTTTAGCCAAATTTGGCACAAACTTCACGCAATAAATTATCTATCTTATCTATAACGTTCCGTCATTTACCCTGACCAAGTTGAATGGGGTAAATTGTTCAAACCGTTTACTCAGGTGATGTCATATACCCAATCAAGTTATGAGCTTGCCCACACCGTGAAGCAAGGACTTTCCTTGATGTCTGTGTGATTTTCAAATATGGTAAGTGATGGTTGTATTAATTTTCAAACGGAAAAATGCTAATTCCTTCGAATAGTCAATCAAATTTGAATTTTTAAGAGGTCATACAGTTGTACTCCCCTTAATATGGACCACGGAATATGTATAGAGCTGTGGCATCACCAAACCGTATTCTGATCAGAAACTGTGTTCTGTTAAGCCAATGCCTAACGTGCAGTGTTCGACTTGGTTATGAGAAGATCTATCTAACCTGGGTGCGCGGGAAGTTACAACACATATAAGGGAAGTGGGGAGAGGTGCCGACATACTTGCTACAGCACGCAGATGTTTGTAGCCCCGATACTAAGAAAAATGAAGAGCTGAAACTTGAAAGATGTACCCGGACGAAACTACTTTAATCCTAATTGTATCTCGTTAATGTCTAGAAAGAGCATGAGCGTTCTGGACCATTATCCTATTCATCTGGCCTTCGCTTAAACTTAGAGAAATGTTTGACATGTAGTATTATTTTACTGCGACTGTGTGATAAAAGCACAAAATTGTATACTCTACAAATATGGAACAACAGAATGAAAAATAATTTGAATTTTCCGTCTTTTTGAATTTCTGCTCTTAAATAATGATCTCAAAGTCGGCCGAAGTACCGCTCGATAAAAGAAGGAATTATGAATGCCAACCTGATGAGCTCATTAAGATGACACACTGAGTGATTCCATAAAATATGATGCCGGTTGTGTGTATGAAATTAATCAAGCTGGCATCACAATACGCAACACAGTACGCTGGAGCCTGGACCCGTTATCCGATAGTGTATACCCTAATTAATACGCTTATTGTATCCCATAACTGGTTGGGGGCGATTCTTGGGATTACAACCGCTTGCAGACCAGATGGATGCAGCTATCATCTCTAAGAGCACTGCTCAGAATTACATTCTGGACAAATTAAATTTCAAAAAAAAGAATTCGATCCGGTGTGACAGAAACGATGGTCTCCAGAGACCAGTGTCTCCTCTCCTATACGTGTACAGCTGCCGGACTCCAAGTGACGCTTTTCAGATGTCAGTGTCCTGGCTGGGTTAAATCATAGGAAGCGGCCACTCATATCTGGAGGAACCCCCATTTCTTTTACACCGCAGTAACGGATGTTCGAGAAGTTAGCTGCAGGTTCATGGTTCACAGTTCACTATTCGTTTGTGAAGCTAGATGCCAGTTCACGATTCACAGTTCACGATTCTAGCGTTCATAGAAACCCTTGCAAGTGGTTTAGAGCCACCAAACATGGCACACTCGTACTACGGGACAATACCGACGTGATGGTATCATTAGTTTCACGATCCACCGCTAGGGAGCGAATAGGTAAGTGGCATCTTAACCCAACCTGAGCTGGAGGAGCACTCCCCCCCGTTGGGTTATTGTTGCTGTCTCCGGAAAGACAAAAGCTTGAGAGTTGATTCTCCGTGACTTTTTAGTTTATATTGAGGTCATTTTGAACCTATTTGAATGACCCCCGAGCAGAGTATCATGGGCAAATTCAAAATGGCGCCCATATGGGGTACCAGAAAAATGTTATTTTCGTCTTTTTCTTCAAAATTTAGCTTTTCTGCATAAAAAGTGGATAAACCCTATTTTATTTCATGTCAGATTATTATTTTCTAATTTATCATGCAAAAATCCGTCCAAAAGCTGCCTTTTATGAAAATCACGTCACTGTAACGTCATCATGGCGACCATTTGGGATTTTTATTCTATTTTCTAGTAGCGCTTGATCCAAAGATAGAGTGTGGTAAGTTTCAGCACTCTAGCCTTAGGGATAGCGGAAATATATAGGGGGTACTTCCTCCCGCTCCCCCGAGTTGCTACACACCCCAAATCGCCCAGGCAAGACAGGGTTAATAAGTACTTGGGCTGGTAGACATCCTTATATGTGGTTTAGAGCCACCAAACTTAGTACAGATTTATTCGGGAATGTTCCAGAATCTTGGAACTTCAATAATTTTGGAACTACCCCGAAACCGATCCTAACCCGGGTCAGATGAAACAGGTCTTTGGATTATGGACCTTTGGAAAATCTTAATAGATGACAGCCGTCCAATGACTGACATATCTGACGCATTTAAACAGAGAAACGCGAAACAATATGTTACAATATTCATACGCAACAGACGTAGATCTTCTTGTATTTCTACCTACCCGACCACCAATATGCCGTTCAGATGGATATATACAACCGTCTTTCGTATCAGCAATCCCGATGATAGTTTACACCCGAAATATCAGCTGGAAATTACAATCCAGTGACCAATACGCTGACCTATAGAAGAGCCTGTTACTGTTCTCCAGAAATGGGTATAACCCAAAACAGCAATAAATGAAATGTTGTTCCAGTTGATAATATCCAAGTCACCAGGTTAATCCATTTCATCTGTCAACGGGCGTACTAGGCCATCGGCACCTCAGCGCGGCACCGTATAGAACGCATTCACAAATCGGGCCTACACGAATCATGCGGCGCCCAGTCAGGAAAATACATATATATATATTCCAGAAAGATAACCACAGTATATTCCCGTGTACAAAATCCTTGCCTTCACACACTTCACTTCTGGAGTCTTGTACAGCTCGGCTAGCAACGGTCACAAGAGGAAAGCCTCAAACAAATGTTCACATCTCGAATCCGTGCCGGTTCAGCGGCGAGAGGCTAGCGGTCACCGGCGAAGTGGGTCACTGTCATCTACTCTTTAGACAATAAATCGGCTATCACGTTATCTCCAGCAGCAATGTGTATAATGTCAACATAATATGGTTGTAGTGTTAAACTCCAGCGTAGTAATCGTAGATTGTTCGTCTTGAGCCCTTCTAAATGCACTAAGGGGTTGTGGTCGGAGCAAAACTCCGACTACTTCGATGTCACTGGCATCCATAGCCATCTTGATCGGTTTGTTAAAATCAGGGGCTTATTTGCTAAAATGGCCTTCAATCTGTCAGAAGCTTCTTGACAAAGCTCTGACCACAAAAAGTTGACATTTTTCTGCAGCAGTTGGATTAAGGGGGCGACGACATTACTAAATTTGGGCACAAACTTTCTGTAGAACCCGCTTACTCCTAGCACCCTGATTTACCGGCAAATCTATTATGGTTTTAATCTTTGCTGTTCGAGGTAATACATGTCCATCTCCCACATAAGTCACCTGTGCTTTTGCAAACTCGTTTATCACAAGATGGAACGAAGAAAGGTTAGAAACTTCTTCTTCCAATGTTTAATGTGGTCCTCCCACGTGAGACATTTTACCAAAATATCATCTATGTAGGCAAAACAGATATCAAGGCCCTCTGTTACCTGAATCACTAAAAAGTGGCAGGGGAGTTTCGTATTCCAGAAGGCATATTCTTGCGTTGGTAAAACCCATTAGGCGAAAGCGGATATTTCCTTTACACGGTCAGTTAACGGTACCTGCCGGGAACCTTCGAGGAGATCTATCTTTCTGACATGAGGCTCCCTATCAATTTTGTCTAAACAGTAGTATTGGGTAAGAATCAATCTTACTAACGGCATCAGCCTTACGATAATAAACACATACCCTTTACGATCCGTCGGGCTTAGGAATTAATATTATTAGAGAACACAACTACTTTAGCTGCGTTCTATAGGATCGTGCTCAAGCATAAACTTGATTTCCTACTAGCCCTTTTCTGAATTTTCGGGGTTTAACCTATAGGTGTTCTGTTTGATAGGGCTTACCTATCCTACATTTACATGGTGAACTGTATCATCAGTACAGCCAGGTACATAAGCAAATATGGGCCCTGATTAAGTTAATTACATATCCCTTTTGGCTTTTGGGTAGATAGCCATCAACGAGATTCTCTTTAATCTAAGAGTTCCCTAGTTTTGAATCTAGCAAATCTATCTGAGCTATTCACGGATCACAGATATCGGAATACAATGCGTCACTACTCGAACAGCCTGTCTTAACTAACAGGTTGGTCAAGGCTACAGGCTGACTGACCTCTCTTTCAAAGTATCTCATGAGAATATTCAAATGACAAAGCTTTTGACATTTCTCCGAACAGGAGTGCCCACTAAATAGTTCACGTCACTGGCTTTCGTTTCACCTCGGTACGGCCCACTGAATCTAGCTTTCAGAGGTTCTTTGGGCAGAGGAAGGAGAGTCAAAATCCTGTCACCTGATCTAAAGCTACGTGATTTGGCTTTCTTATCAAACTGAACGGTAATCTTCTGCTGAGAACCCTTAAGATGAATTCGAGCAATTTCACAAGCTTTTGACAACCTTTCGGGAAACGTAGAGTCACAATCTAACAGATTAGTCTCGTCCGTAGTAGAGAAGAAACGTTCCTTTATTAACTTGAATGGGCCTCTAACGTCATGGCCGTACACCAAGTCGAAAGGACTCAATCCTGTCTATTCATTCGATGTATCCCTTGTGGCGAACATTACAAACGAGATACCCTTATCATAAACGCTAGGGTACTCAATACATTATGCCTTGATGACATTTTTATTGTTTGGTGGTACTTCTCCAACGATTCCTGGATGGTAAGCAGTCGAATTCAGCTGTGTTATGCCTAGCTCAAACATTACTTCCCGAAACATTCCGGACACGAAATTCAACATTGATCCTCTTTGGGCGTACGATATCTAGCAAAGAATTGGATCAATGCATCTACAAATGGGGCAGTTATTATCTTAAGTGGAACCGCCTCTGGGAACCGAGTGGCCACGTCCATAATAGTTCAGAGATACTGTTACCTTGAGTTGGCCTTAGAAAAAGGACCAACACAATCAATGAGAACTTTGCCATTTGGCTTATCAAATACGGGAATGGGAATGAGGAAAGCTGGCTTAATACTAGACAGAGGTTGCCCAATAATTCGCCATATATGACATGTCTTACAAAATTTAACCACATACCTATACATCTTCGGTCAGTAAAAATGGCGTGTAATCCTTCCCTTTGTCCTCAGGCCCAGACGTCCTGCAGCAGGAATCGCATGTCCTGGTCTCAGCACTTCATTGCGATAGCAAGAATAACAAGCGTCTGGTCCGTCATTCATAATTCAGCCGTCGTTCATTAAAGAATATCCGCGTCCATAATCAAAAGACCTATTCCATATTCCATATAACAGTATTAGCACCAAATTCAAAAAGACAATCATAGCATGCATAAACAAAGGCTAGTTTCCTGCAAAAGAGAAGCGGTCCACAGTTTTCAATGATGCCGGCAAGACATCATGATGTTCCAAAAATATTAAATCCGTATCGCTGATCAGTATTCTTAATCCATAATAATCGTTGTAAAGTCGTCATCTAGAGAATGATGTATCTCAGTCACGCTTTGATTGTGACTGTTCATATGAGTACCATGAGGATTTTGAAGTACATGGGTTCATACGGCCCCTAGACCCGGGTTAAGCGGAATTAGACACAAGTTACGACACGTAACGCCATAGATCTTGCACGCTACGTATTTTGCTATCAGCATGCGATATGTATCGCCAAATTTGAGAAAATTTGAGTGGAGACGCTTGGTGGTATAGCCCTGTTTTATAAGTTTCTGCAACAATGTCTTGTGACGTTGATTAAAATCGTCACATTTAACACGGGATCTACCAAATGCTACTAAGCGAGATATGTATACGCCATATGCAGGTCCCACTGGAATATTACTCTCCAGAAAGGGATAGTTTACGATATCGAAATTGTAATCATCTCTTTTGTCATAAAGTCGACGAGAGAGAATGCCCGCTTCATTGTTATAGAGATATAGATCTAAATATGATGTGCCTGTAAGGCTATCTGTAGTTCCCTTCAAATCCAGTGAAGGTGGATATATATCCTTCGCTGCGTCATTTATATAGCGACTATCCACAGCGAGAAGATCGCCTATATAGCGTTTGGGGAATGAGAAGGAGCGCTACGAGGAGAAGGCTATTCCATCAAGCGCCTCCACTCAAAGTTTCTCAAATTTGGCGATACATATCGCATGCTGATAGCAAAATACGAACGTAGCGTGCAAGATCTATGGCGCTACGTTTCGTAACTTGTGTCTAATTCCGCTTAACCCGAGGCTAGGGGCCGTATGAACCCATGTACTTCAAGATCCTCATGGTACTCATATGAACAGCCACATCAAAGCGTGACTGAGATACATCTTTTTTTAGATGACGACTCTATAACGAATATTATGGATTAAGAATACTGATCAGCGATACGGATTTGATATTTTTTGGAACATCATGATGTCTTGCCGGCATCATTGAAAACTGTTGACCGCTTCTCTCTTGCAGGAAACAAGCCTATGTTTATGTATACTATGATTGTCTTTTGAATTTGGTGCTAATACTGTTATGTGGAAAATGGAATAGGTCTTTGGATTATGGACGCGGATATTCTCTAATGGACGACGACTGGATTATGAATGACGGACTAGACGCTTGTAATTTGAATGGATCGATATTTGAAAGCGCCTGCATATAGTCATAGTCATAAGAGATCAGATATAGGTCAGTCAACAGGGGTGCACAATTAGTACCCATTGGAATACCTATATTCTGTTGATATATTGTGTTGCCAAATTTTACATAGATATTTTTAATGAGAAACTCAAGCAACTCTATAAACAAAGAAACATCCTATGAATGATATCTCTTGTATGCAGTAGAGCTAAAGAATGCTTTATGGCTTCCGACATTAATATGTCTACGATCAGTTTTCTTGAACACAAATATTATTAATGAAGGCAAAATGATTTTATGCACTATGGCCCAGCCTTCATTTTCAGGACTCTACTAGGTCGCCATTTTCTCATCAACAAGTTATCCTTCATGTAATAACTGTCGCGACGTAAGCGCGAATTGACTGTATAGTGATTAAATTCAAATGATAAATTTAAGCAACGAATATTTCGCTCTGAATTATTTTCAACTAAGGTCACCTCAGATCACCTAACACTGGACAATGGACAGATCACACTAGCCAGTGGCCAGTAGTATATAGCCGTGATTACGAGTCCCATTGACCTACTTTTTTGTTCCCCCCGGTGGAGGATTGAGGAGGAACTTGATCACGTGACGATCATGTGATCGTTGGGGAAAAACTACCTCCAGCACAAGAGAGCTCCAATCTAGGGGGAGGTAACTCTGGGTGACTATAGTTCCGGCAACCTGAAACCTTTGTATTCCTCCGCGGTGATGCGGTCTGGTGGGGATGCGGTCGCGGAAGAAAGCTTCCGCGGAGAAAAAAGTAGTTCCTGTACTTGAAATACGCTGCATGGTCCGATGGTGCCGAGCGAGGCTCTTTTCAGTCATGTCATGGGTGTTTTCACAGAATAAATAAATAAATAAATAAAATTAATTAATTTTAATTGTATATATTACTGATTACAGAGCCCATTTTGTCACGGGGAGAAAAAACCCTCACATTACCCTAAAAAAAACCTCTAAGCCATATAATAATAATAAACATAATCTATAGGTGTTGTACCATGTTAATAGGATCAGTCTATCATCGGTACCACCCTAGGGTCGAGCGTTTATTGTCCCGTGTATCTCCGCAAGAAATCAACAAACAAAATGGCGGCTCCAGGATGGTGTGGGGACGCCCTTTCCACATCACGGCGTCGATCCTACCCATAGCGCCATCTGCACACACTGACGCAAGGGAGACAACTCGTGTGGCCCAAGGGTATGGAAATAGCCGTTTTGGAGCTAGGGGAGCCCCTAATGGTCCAATGGGGTCATATGAGGTATCAAAGTGAAGCATTCGTGAAGGGGCATCTAATGGGCTGGGTGTGGGGTTGAACTATCGGCATTCTGCGCATGCGCTGTGGCCCAAGGGTATGGAAATAGACATTTCGGAGGTAGGGGAGTTACTAATGGTCCAATGGGGTCATATCAGGTATCAGTGTGAAGCATTCGTGAAGGGGCATCTGATGGGCTGGGTGTGGGGTTGAAATATCGGCATTCTGCGCATGCGCGGTGGCCCAAGGGGTATGAAAATAGACGTTTTGGAGCTAGGGAAGCCAATACTGGTCCAATGGGGTCGAGTGAGGTATCAAAGTGAAGCATTCGTGAAGAGGCATCTAATGGGCTGGATGTGGGGTTGAAATAGCGTCATTCCACGCATGCGCGGTGGCCCAAGGGTATGAAAATAGACGTTTTGAGAGCTAGGGGAGTCCCTAATGGGCCGATGGAGTTGTGGGTTGCGTGTGCGGTAGGAATATCATTCTGCGCATGCGCAGACGCAATGTGGAGCTCTCGTCCAATCAGAAGCGAGTATTTCAAATCCGTCACAGAGCTCTCAGCCAATCAGAAGCAAGTATTTTGACCCGGTGCATTATGGGCCATATCCAAGATGGCGGCACGTATGTTCAAGATGGCGGCACATCCGGTGTCGAAAACTGGCCATTTTGTCGGGATGTGGTCACCTAGTGTCGAAAACTGGACCTTGTATGGGTCCTGCTAGACGTTTTGGAGCTAGGGGAGCCCCTAATGGGCCGATGGAGTTGTATGAGGTATCAAAGTGAAGTATATTTCAAGCATGGGTGGGTGCATGTAAAATTTTTCCTGAAAAAGATACGGAACACGGCCTTTATCCTAAATTACGTGAAAATGCCTATATGGGGTATGGGGGTATAGGACCATCCTGGGAAACCTACTTCTCGACATTTGCGGTATAGGTTGTGGGGCCTCGTTTTCTTAGTCTCATCAAGACAAACATGATAGGAAGTGTTCCGCAGCGAATCGGTGAAATTTTTGAAAAAGTACGATATAGCCCCATATAGTCCCATACTGGGGGTATAGGATCGATGTTTGTCCCACTGGGAAACGTACTTCTATACATTTGCGGTAGGGTTGTTTGGATTTGTTTTTCACGTCTCGTCATTTAGAACATGATAGGAAGTGTCCCGGCACGAATCGGTGAAATTTTTGAAAAAGTACGATATAGCCCCATATAGTCCCATACTGGGGGTATAGGATCGATGTTTGTCCCCCTGGGAAACGTACTTCTATACATTTGCGGTAGGGTTGTGGGGTCTCGTTTTCTTAGTCTCGTCATTTAGAACATGATAGGAAGTGTCCCGGAGCGAATCGGTGAAATTTTTAAAAAAAGTCACCGAGACCCATATAGACCCATATAGTCCCATACTGAGGGTATAGGATCAATGTTTGTCCCCCTGGGAAATCTACTTCTATACATTTGCGGTAGGGTTGTTTGGATTTGTTTTTCACGTCTCGTCATTTAGAACACGATAGGAAGTATCCCGGAGCGAATCGGTGAAATTTTTGAAAAAAGTCACCGAGGCCTGGGTAGGCCCATAGGCCTATGCTGCATGGCTATGGGTGTATAGGGCCATACGGGGTGGACATGTTGGAGTCTAGGTGAGTCCCTAATGGTCCAATGGGGTCGAGTGAGGTCTTATTTTGAAGCTCTCGTGGAGGAGCACTTGACTACACTAATGGTTCGACCGTGTTCAATAGTCTGCGCATGCGCAGCCTGGCCCGTATTATAGTAAGTAGGCATTTTGGGGGGTATGTGGGTGTGTGTTTGGGTTAGAGATGGGCTATTCACGGTTCGAATGGGTCGTCTGAGGTATCAATGTGAAGCTTGTGCGGGGTAGAGTCAGAATGGCGTGTTTTTAAATGCATGTCGCGTCAATATGCGCATGCGCAGTCTGGCCGTAGCAGAGAAATCAGGCATTTTGGGGGGTGTGTGGGTGTGTTTTTGGGGTAGAGATGGACCCCTATGGGTCCGAATGGGTCGTGGAAGGTGTCAAAGTGAAGCTTGTGTGGGTTAGAGTCAGAATGGTGTATTTCTAAGTGCAAGTCGCGTTAATCTGCGCATGCGCAGTTGGTTGTAGTAAGTAAAGTGGCCATTTTGGGGCAGTACATGAAGGTATTTGGGGTCGAGATGGGCTATTCACGGTTCGAATGCGTCCTGGAAGGTGTCATCTTGTAGCTCTCGGGGTGTAGACCCCGATTTGAGGGCTGTTCACGTCACCTGTGACGTCATCAGTGACGTCATCAGTACGAGTAGTAAGTAAAGTGGGTATTTTGGGGCAGTGAAAGGAAGGTATTTTGGTGTAGAGATGGTCCATCCTTGGTCCGAATGCGTCCTGGGAGGTGTCATTTTGTAGCTCTCGGGGTGTAGACCCCGAGTTGGGGGCTGTTCACAGCATCTGTGACGTCATTGGTGACGTCATCAGTACGAGTAGTAGCGAAAGTGTGCATTTTGGGGCAGTGAAGGAAGGTATTTGGGGTAGAGATGGGCCATCCTTGGTCCGAATGCGTCGTGTAGGGTTTCATTTTGTAGCTCTCGGCGTGCAGACCTCGATTTGCGGGCTGTCCACAGCATCCTGTTGCCAATCAACAGGTGACGATCATCGGTAAGGAGTAATGAACGAGAGTATGGCCGGCATGGACATGATGAAAAGGACATTTTATTTAATTGAAATGGATAATGTCACTTGATTAGAAATGTGTGAAGTCGTGTGGAGGAATTGTCATAATCTTATTAATAACACTCATAACGCCGCATTCTTATTAATGCCTCCAACTTGGTGAAATAATAGAAACTCACGATATTCCATGGAATTGTCACTAATTCTTCGAAATGCAGTGACGCCCGTCGACGCCCGTCGTTACCCCTTAACACTCTAACATAACACCATGATATAGACCGGACAGAGAACAACAACAGCAACAACAACAAGGATCACACATGAGAGAACAACAACAAGATTTTTTTTTCATATAGTTTATTCTCCCCAATCATACCCACGTTGGGGGAGCCGCGTTGGGTATATTTACAATTCAAGAATATTCTTGTCCAATCAGAGGCCACCATTTGCATCTGTCATATTCGTTCCTGTCCGTTAGATGTATTCTCGGCTACTCTTGTCCAATCAGAAGTCGCCATTTCAGAAAGTTTCATCTTCGGCCATGTTCGCTCTGAACCGTTTGTTCTAATCGTCATCGGACAGGCCAGGATACCGTTGAGGAAACATATCCTCAGATAGTTGTTTGCGCATGCTGAGTATCTATCAGTGCATGGGTGAATACTTTCATCCGATCGGGGTGGTGGGTCAGTTTAACCACGAAGAACGTAACATTGGTGACCCTACCCACTATCCACTTGGTGTTGGGACGCTGTTCATAGGCCCATTCTAAGGGATCCACAGTGTCCAGTTGGGCCAGCATCGTCTCTAGCGACGCCCGATTGGTGATTGTGAAAGGATGGTCGTACACTGGGTTTATGGCACTGGAATAGAAATAGCACAATTCACGCGTCATCTTATGGCATAAGATGTACCCAAATGCTACATTTAATGTGAAGGACGTAGGTTGGTCATTGAAGATGGCTTCCACGTAGCTGCGTAGACGGACGAGGTCGGTCAGTCGGAAATTGTACAAGTCCAATATAGGGCGATGACGGTGGAAGCAGTGTCGGATCATGGACCAATGGCGTCGATACATCTCACTCACTGGATGATCTTCGGATAAGAGATCGCTGGGAACATCCACCACATCTTCCAGAAAATGTTCGTTGTTGTCAGGCGTATGACTGGAAACAGTGATGCTAGGGACCGGCTGGATATCTAGGCTCTTCTGAGCTGTGGGTATAGGCGGGCTCTCCGTGATCGCATCACCAGTGGCTCTCTCCTCCCCGGGTTCATCTTCAGTGGATCTGTCCCTCCTGGGTGCCTCTTTAGTGGAAAGTTGTCCCTCATGCCGTGGTGACGGACCATGAATCAAACGCTCATGCCGTTTTAACTGACTGGGTCGTTTGAAGAGTTGACCACATTCTTCGCATGGACGCTTGGATGGCCCATGAATTGAACGTTCATAGGGCTGTAAATGATCTGGGCGCTGAAACGACAGTGTAGGCCTACATATCGTACAGCTCTACCGGGCGGTTCCATCGTGCTTGGTAGCCTCATGGCGGCGCAAGTCGTGCCGGCGAGTGAATGATTTCGAGCACGTAGTACAAGTGAACATCTTGGTGGTTGATAGAGTGTCTGATGAAACGGCCAGGCCGTTTCCTTTTTATAGCAAGCTAGCTGTTGATCTATTTTTAGCACAATCAGTTTTAAACTAGGGGAAAACCCCTATCACCTCTAGCCAAAAGGGCTAATATCGGTCCCCGGGCTTATTGGGATCTGCCTATCAAGTCAATGGGGTGATG